>JAJMAB010000163.1:0-10012 GCA_030564825.1 Ogataea sithepensis | reverse complement strand
GGGGTGGGGGGCGGGCAATCGATTAGAAAAATGTGTTTAGAAGTCTCTTCTGGAACTTCTGAAATCGTTTCCTCTGGATCTATCGTTGCTTTTGTTGTAACCGCCTCTACGGTCACCACCTCTGTTGTAGCCATAACCATCGTTTCTACTTTTGCTGTTATAATCACCTCTATCATTTCTGTTGTAACTGTTTCTGTTGTACCCGCCTCTATCGTTTCTGTTGTAACCGCCGAGGTTGTTACCACCTCTGTTATAACCGCCTCTGTTGCTATTTCCTCTTCTGTGGAACTGCTCATCCTGAGATGTTGGTCGACCAGGAATATCAAAATACTTACGACATTCAGCGGTATTCAATCCCATTCTGGAAGCCATCATAGCGTTCAAGAATGGTAGGCTGTCTGAACCGGTAAGATCGGTATACAACTTGGAACAGTCTCTTGCGATATCCAATTTTTTAAATTTGGTAACTTCAGATGGGGTGGAATTGTACGCATGGATGTTAGCTAACACGACATCGTTAATACCTTCCAATTCAGCAGCGGAGTCCCTAATGGATTCTTCAAAGTCCTCGTCCTTTTCGTAAGGAATAACCTCATGGAAATCGTTACCTTCATCTCTTAGTTTTTGAACAAATGGAGTTTCCATAGCGGTCGAGAATAACAGAGCGTGACCTTCGCTACCAGCTCTACCAGTTCTTCCAACTCTATGGGTATAGTTTGAGATTTCATGGTTGACACCGATTTGCAGAACATGTGAAACGTTTGGGAAGTCCATACCTCTGGAGATAACGTTGGAGGCAACTAAGATGGAATTTTTGGATCTTCTGAAGGACATTTGAGCACTGTTACGCTTAGCTTGAGATAGCTTGCCGTGAATGATACTGGCTGACATTTTCTTTTGGTGGTTGCGGAGAGCTTCCCTCAATAATTCATAGAAGAAATCGACACTTGTAGTGTTGGATAAGAAGACAATTGGTTTGAAATCTTTCTCATGGGCTCTATCTATGATGAATTTGATGGCAGCCGTATAAGATTCGAAGATGGATTCGGTTGTAACCAAACTTTGCTTAACACTCTCGTTAACTTCACTAGATGACTCTTGGTTGGTATCCACAAACTTGAAATCCCTACCCATTATGTTAGTAGCTAGGTCAAAAACATCTTTGCTCATTGTTGCAGAAAACAACATAATCTTTGGAACTTCCTCAGTCTTGTTCAAATCCTTCAAAGTATCGATGATTTCTTCAATCTCCAACTTAAAATTTTGATTCAAGAGTTCGTCGGCTTCGTCAATAACAATGTTCTTCAAAGCTGGAAAGGCACTTCTAAAACCAGCATCGTTTTTGAGCATATCGGCGAATCTTCCTGGAGTACCAACAACGATAGGTGGCTTGTTCCTTGTTTGAAACTGTTGGGATGAAGATCTCATTGAAGTCTGGCCCATGACCAAAGCAATATTTTTATTCTTGAGCTTTGGACGGCAGGCATCCCAAACTTTTTCCAAAGATCTGTGATTCTGCATCGCTAGATCTCTAGTTGGACACAAGATGACGGTGTTCACGGAATTGTTGGTATCTCCCTTAGCAGACATCAAAGAGTGGAAAACCGGCAAACCAAAGGCAAAAGTCTTACCAGTACCCGTTTTGGCTCTGACGACAATACCAGTTTTGGAATCAATAAATTCACCGATGGATTGTTGCTGAACAGGTGTGAAAGTGGAACCGATAGTTTTGGTGAACGCCTTTTTCACGTCTGGGTGCAATTTTGATTCAGAAACTTCGATTGTTGGTGCAAACGAGGATGGCTCAGCATGAGTGGCCTCCAAGGCAGCCGTAGCTTTGGAGTTGAATCTGATAGCTTGCGCAGCCGCAAGCCTGAAAGGCGAAGCAGTAGGTAACCTTAGAATATGTTTTAAAAGCATGGCTTGACCTGTATTCGACGGATAACCTGACACTTGTTGAAAAGAGACCGAAACCAAACCAAGGTTCCTGATATAAATTTCTAAAACCAAAAATTCTCCTAATTAATTTTCCCATGAAAAATTTTGCGAATCTGTGAATATTTTTGGAAGCCCTCATCTTTGCACCTCAAACCTTTTCTTTCTTTTTCTTTCTTGTCTTAACATATGGCGATCTTCTAACTCCTATCTCTGTTTCCACTTATCGTGTGGGTGATGAGATCGATTCCTAACTAAAAGATTGCCAGCAAATTTCATTAGTTATATAACAGAGAAACTCCTACAGCCGAACAGGGAAAAAATAGTGCTGCTTATTTTAAAAGAGAACTCATGGTTACTGACATTTGCCAGCTCTAAACGAATACACCCTTCTCAGTTTAATTGTTGTCAACTTCCAAAGAACCATTAATACCTAACTGGCAGCTCATAAACGACTTGAATATACTATTCCATGCCCAAACCTATCCATTTCTTTGGCCAAGATTCTAATTGCCGGTTTATAATATCGCAGCTAGCGAATACGGCACAATCTTCCACAGGATTACATCTTCTATTCAATGACAGCAATAAGCTTCGAAGATTCAAGACGTTGGGTTCGGAAATAAGATACCAGAATTGTATAAGCAAAAGAAATCGTTTGATCACGAAGTTTAATTTTGAAGCCTCTGTGTACCCACAGAACGAGGATGACAGATTTGACAACTCCAGAACTTCTGCGATCATCGATTCCTTAATAGTGACAAATAGAGGTTACCAAAAAGAGACGTCACTTGATCTTTACAAAGGCAACATCACTAAGGAAACCGACATAGTATTTATTAATCCTATTCTCGGAGCAATTGAAAAGATTATCAGCCATACTTGGGGTTCCGATATGAGTAACTGCCCCAACATTTACCAAGGATTCTCAAATCACATACTTGAAAATGGACCCGGCTTTGAAGTGAAGCATTGGAAAGCTGGCCAATTGAGGTTATCTGCTTTTCCCAAAAATAACGATTTGATCGACTTCATGGAAAAACAAAAGTCACATTTTCCAACTGATCAACCACCGAGTCCCGTAATCCAAAGTTTACTAAAAGCTGACATGCTAAGCACTGTTTATTTACCGTACAAGGATGTTTACATGTCACAATTGGAAAAAGTGGTGATCGATGCCTGCATGATTTCTGTGGCTGAATTGTTAGACCATAACTTCCGTGCTCTATCCAAGTTGAAGCCGATTGAGAATATGGTTTCCAAGATCATTGGAGAATGCTTGTACGTGTTAAATGGATCGGAGAACGTGAAGGCATTGAGACGGATAGACCCAACAGTCGATGCTGTGTTGGACAGACAACGGTTGTTTGATATAGTTTACAAGGTGTCCAAGTCGGCTATCTTGAACAAAGAGTTTGAACAGAAAGATATACGCCGACAGGACAGCGATGACCTTCTATATGCTAACGAATATATAATAACTCTGGCGAAAGAGCAAGGAATTTACGCATCGTTCAACTCATTTTTGGTGGACATGACGAGAGCTAAACATCAGTTGAATATGGGCGAAGACTCCATCCAGATCGTGACTTAAAAAAACTTCTTAATAGCTTGTATATACTACCGCACGATAGATCACCTCTTTTTTCACGAACGAATATAACGAATTCAGATTCAATAGCAAAACAAATAGCACGTAGCCATTTGGTTGTATAGTCAGAAACAGAGGCGAGCGCCAATACAAAAAAAAAAGTAGGGCAAAGAGGAGGGGGCGACTCACCTTTGTTTTATGTCTTTCTTATTGTCGTGCAATGCATTGAGCTCTGCAGCAACATAGAAGCCCGACTTCTTCAGTTTCCATAAGCGTTGCTGTTGCTTTTTACCGAAGAGAGTGTGAGATAAAGAACTCGCGATTCAAATATCAGGAAGGGGAAGATATCCCCTTTTTGTCTTAGATTAGTGGAGATCAACGTAGAAAATATTCCACCTATATCTTCCTACCTCGGCGGACATTGTGTTAAATCCCAACTATGAGTTTTCTTACCCTGCTTGAAGAGTTGGGTATCTATAAACCTTTCGAATCTGAAACTACAGCCGAACCACACCAAACGAGAAGCTCATCTACAACTGATGCCAGTTTCATTAGTTCAAATACGTCTCAACTAAAAGACAGAAGCATAAATGCTCCCTTTTGGGATATCAACAGATTTGATGACTCCAAAAAGAACAAACACCAAGAATATCTGCGACACTACTCCTACAACCAAACAGTTTCCAGAGATAATTCAAAGTTCATCAAGTCAGGTTCGAGATGTTCAACAGCAAATGCTATTTCTCCTATGAGAGTCACGCTGGGGATGCTGGATTCTACAACTACTACTGCAGGCCACGGAGAGAGGTATACGAATTTGCATCATCCTCCAGCTTACAGTTCCAATACAACTACTTCTTTGGAAGCTCCAAGAGGTCGTCCGATACCTGCTATGGAACAGAAGTCAGTTTTTAGGAGAATCGTGGAAGCACCCGACATTCACCAAAACTGGCCCTCTAAAGGGGATCCAAAACTCTCCAGTATATATGCGGCACACTATATTCCTTTGCAAGAGGATCAATTTGCCAATACCAGCAACTCTATTTTCCCATTACAGTCGTCATTAATTGAATCTGAAGAGAACTTTCCTCTTGAATTTGCAAACAATTCCAAAATCCAACTCCACATCGAGAATATAAGTCCCTTGGAACTATCCAGACCTGCAACACAGGAAACTAGACAAGGAAACAATACATTTAAGAAAGACAACAACATTGCTCTAAAAACAGCAGCAGACCAGGTTGATGGGACTATTTCTAGAGACCCCCCACCTCGTAAAAAGCGTGGAAGAAAACCTGGCTCTACAAACAAGAAAAAAAAGGATAAATCGGTTAAAGTGCCCGTTCCTCGGTATACCAAACCAAAAAGGCAGAGACCGTCTGTAGTGTTCATTGACCAACATTCAAATTACAGCGAGTCAGAAGAAGGCGAACAGAAGAGGGTAAGGAACAGAGCTCCGAGGTCAAAGAATGGCTGTTGGACATGTAGACTTCGAAGAAAAAGGTGCCCTGAGCAACGGCCTCAATGTTCCGAATGCGTTAGGTTGGGGCTGGTTTGCGATGGGTACTCCCATGAAAGACCAACGTTCATGAGAAACAGCCAAATGTCAAAGGAGAAGATGGAGGAAATAAAAAGAATTACACTATCTAAGAAGAAGCGAGGTACGAAGATGAAGTACGAAGAGGCACTCAAAATGACTAAGATGAACTCGATACCTACATCTCACCTAACCTGTATAAACTATGAAGGACCGAGCAACCCTTATGGAAGGGGACGGCATTGTAGGGACACCAACAGTTTTGAGAACGATCATTCAGATACGACCGCTTTAGAAGTACTAGATGACGACGACGAGGATCTGTAGGGGAAATAATCACGTCACCGTTTTTGATACGTTTTATCTTTTATGCGGTATGGAACGTTGCGCCTATTCAGAAAAGAACCAAGCCATGGCTAGCATAGAAGTAATTATCATGATGCAAAAAATATATATATTAAAACATATTATATACTAGTGTCTACCCTTGTACAAAAGTGGTTCAGATAGAAAGGATAAAAAAAGAGTATACAAACAAGCAGAAATGGTAAAAAGGGGATAAAGTCAACAAATAGGTTTTAAGAAATAGTGAAAAATAGGATGACCTTCGGATAGGGGACCAGTAAAATAAACAAAAATACAAGGGGAAAAAAACAAAAAACAAAAACTGAGTGCATAATGGATAATCGTGGACAATATACCCTCGTATATGTGTGTATATTTAAAATGACTTGTGTCCCCTTTTATTTTTATTTTTATTTTTATTTAAGTATGCTGAGAGTTATTAAAGGAATGCACGGGTAGACAATAATAAGAGCCCCAAAAAAAAACAAGAAACAACCAATCAAAATAGCCCGCCGTTTGAGTACTGTGAATAAGCATTCAACTTCTGCTGGGCTTGCTGTTGTGGTTGGTTTTGTTGCTGTTGCTGTTGCTGCTGTTGCTGTTGCTGCTGTTGTTGCTGCTGTTGTTGTTGAAGTAATTGCTGTTGCTGCTGTTGGAACAGAGACAACAGACTTTGCTCCTGTTGAGATATTGACCCAAAAGGCACGCTCGACTGATTCGACAGTAGCATATTGTAAACGTGTGTATTCATTGGGTTAAACGCGGAAGAATTCTGCTGCTGTTGCGATTGAGAATATGGCACCTGTTGAACATTATTGTTGCTGTTACCAACATCGGAGAAATTCGAAAATAATGCATTACCGCTTGCAAAATTGTTCGTCACATTGTTGCTATTGGTATTATCGTTAGTTCCAAAAGTAGATGGTTCCGATAAATTGAACGGAGAACCTTTATCTCGCGAGAGTCCCGATAGACTCAAGGAATTTGGGTTGCCGTACAGCTGGTTGTTGAGCGACTGATCCAGCAAGGAACTTTGATATGGGTATGTGTTTCCCGATCTGCTATTTAGTAGTTGATCCAGCTGTTGTTGTTGTTGTTGTTGTTGTTGTTGTTGTAAAGACTGGTTACCGTAGTACTGCAAGTAACTCGACTGCTGAGTTTGCTGTTGGTTGGTGTAGTTGCTGCCACTAATCTGGGATTGTGGTTGAAGAGACGCAGTGCTAGCAGACACAGCAGTCGATGCAGACGTTGATGGAGCAGTTTGAGTGTTATCAACACCAGTAGAGAGCGAAGAGTTCGAAACATTCTGTCTATTCTGGGACCATATACTGTTGTTAGGGAATCCAGTTTGGTTTTGGAAAGGCGAATCTCTAGCTCTTGAGACTGTTGTTGAATCTGAAGGTCTCACATTTGAAGAGCCAGAGTTGAACGGAATGGTTACAAAATCATCGTTCACCATGGAATCAACCATATTAGCATAATTACGGAAATCAGGTTCCGAATATTGCGAATAAAGAGATGAAGTAACGTTAGCTTGAGAAACAGGCTGTCTCTGGATAGGCTTTTGGAACTTGTTGTAACTGGCCTTTGATTTTTCGTTTCTTTGCTTAGGTTGCTTCACTTCTTCTTTCTTCACGTTTAGCTTCTTCTTGGAGACAACAGGCTTAACCTGCTTTCTTTCTGGGATGTCAAACTTGTAGAGCTCAGTGCTGAACACGATGCCAACTTTGTTGTTTGACAGGATCTTCTTACCTAAACACCCTATTGAAACCATTCTTAGCACGCAATCACTAATCTTTGTATTCTTCTGTGATTCGTTAGGCAATTCTCCGATCAAAGCTAGCACCGAATTTTCATCCTTTTTGTACAAATCATCATCGTTGAAATCATTCAGGTGATAATTCAAAGGTCTAAACTCCTTCAAAGTGACGTCTTCCTTGAATAATCTCTTTCTAGTGGGTTTGCCTTTAAATATGTCCATGATGTCCCGTTGTCCTCCAACCTTGACGTCATCGATCTCATCCAATGCATCAGGGTTCAACTTAAAATATTCATAAATATTATTCAAAATTTCAGCCAACGACGAAGCATATGCAGCGGTCTGTATCAAATACGCTCTTGGTAGTTCCCTTTCTTTGAACCAACACAACATAATTCTCAACAATGGTAGGAGCACGGTAGAGAGATTAGGGTTCTTTAAGTCAGTACCCCAATTTGACAACACTATCCTCATAAAGTTGTCCAAATAGCGGAAGGTGAACTTTAAATAATCACCAATAATATTATTGTGCTGTTGAAGATCAACGTGTACCATCTTCGTGTCGATTAACAACTCAAATCCACCCAAGATGATTATCAGCTGTTTGAAGTAAAAATCGTTAAAAATCTGTTTATGGAAGTCTAATTTGCTGGACAGCTGATAGAAATCCTCCTCGATATCCCTAACGTTATGATTGTTTAGCAAATATCCATCTCTCAACTTCCACTTACTTGGAAGTAGGTAAAAATTGAAGAGAATCAAGAACTGGGATTTTAGTAACTCCATTCTATCGTTCTTTGTAATGGAAGCCCGATCAGTACCATTAAATTCCTGGAATCGTTTCAACAAAGGACTCGACTCTGGATTTTTGGAGAGGAAGGAAATCAAGTTGTTAAAGCCAATAGGTAAGGGTTTACTGCTCAAAGAGGATCTAATGAAGTTGTACACCACGTTGAATTTATCCTCCTTCAAGTTATCAATGATGGCCACATGATTGTATGGATCACCTAAAGATGGCAAGATCAACAAAGAAAGCTTGTATAATTCGATGGACTTGCTGTAATTGTTGTTGTCCTCTTTAGAGATGGAGGTAGAAGGTAAATATGTCTTTGCAATTAGCGTTCTGTATCTAGAGAGGTCACCAATGTACAAGATGCATTTATTGATGACATAAACTATACTAGCAATGGGGCCCTCTGTCGGAACTGCAACTTTCAATTCATTTGGTTGTAAGTTGTCAATCTTCAACGTCACAGAAAGTTTTTTAACAGGGATGTAGATGGACAGCTCATAGGTAGCAATGATCTCTCTGACCAAGGAAAAATAGAAGTCGTAGCATTTTGAAATAAACTTGACAAAGCTGTCGAACAATTTTCTCACCTCAACAATGTTGGCTGGCCTTGATTGCTTGGAGTGTCTCTTTTTGTAGTCCTTGGACAAATAGTGGAATTGACTTTGAAAATACTTTATTGTTGGGTGGTGGATCTCGATCCATACACGATCAACGACTTTTCCTGGAGAGATTTTGGTTGTTTGAGCAAGATCGATAGCGTTTCCGTTAGTGAGTTTTTCCAACTCACAAGCAAAATCATTCAATATATAGGATGAAAACTTTGATTGTGCAAAACTCAAGGTACCTAACAAGAGCGAATCATCGGATGCGTATCTATTACTAATAATCTCTTGAATCTTGCGTTTGGTTGAGGTGACGTCTTCTTCGACCGATACCGTATGGAAGCCTTCCGATAAACCATTTGAAGCCGGTGGTAACATGGACGATAGTGAAGGTGAAGTATTGGAGTTGTCGTTGACAGTCCTTGTTGATGTTGTCATGACTGGTAAATGAGATAAAAAGTGCTAAATTAAAAGAAGAACAAAATCGATATTTTTATTTTTGTTTTTTTTTTCTTTCTTCCGTTTTTTTTTTGTCTTGATTAATAAGCCATCAGAGATGATAATTGTTGGGAGGAATGAATCAAGGTAAAGAAAAACTAGAAACGATGATGTAGGAGAGTAATAAGTCCGAAAGGTGGAAACAGGGTCTTGCCTTGTCTGCTGGTTACCAGTTCAGGAGGAGTGTGAATTAATATAATGTAAATCGGTGCACCGTTGGGATAGCAGGTTGTATAGGAAGGCTAACAGCAGTGATTAGAGCCAATAAAGAAGGAGAGAGAGAGAGAGAGAGAGCAAGAGTTAGTATAAAACGGATGAGACGAGGTTGTGACAAAAGGCCTAAAGTGTATTCAAACGGGAACAGGGGCGTATAAGGAAGAAAACCTGGTGGAAGCACAACACAGGTACATAACAGACAAAGCAAACCACAACGTCAAGAAGGTGTCCACTGTCCAGTGTCCACCGATCGGCCGATCAATCCCAGGAGAAATTTAAGAAACAGAGGAGAGCACATGCCACACAGTGCACACAAACAGATTTTGTATGGCGCCCGCGCTGACTGTGCTGAGACCGCCAGGCGCATGCAGTGGTGCTGGTCGCTCCATCCTCGAAGAATCTCTTCGTTTTTATACAATAGTTTTATCGATGCCCTACAGCCTACAGGCTGCCGCCTCGGACAATACGTCGATCGCCATTCTAATTTGCTATTTAATCAGCTATATATATATATATATATATAATATAAATTCTTTCTACACAGGTAATCTTGGATTCCAACATCTGAGAGAACAAACAGCTCATGTAGCTTATAAATTATATATCGTATAATACTAATTGCCATATTTAAATATATATATATATATATATATATATAGTTTTGCCCGTGCACCGCTGCCATGCGGCAGCAGAAGTCAGGGCCCTGGAAATTGGAATCCCGTCGCGCGCGTGAATC
>JAJMAB010000162.1:0-10306 GCA_030564825.1 Ogataea sithepensis | reverse complement strand
CAATTGTGTATTGCTTGTGCAATGCTTGATTGTTAACGTAATTTATATGTTGATGATTGATCCTTTGTGTATTACTTGTGCAATGCTTGATTGTCGACGTAATTTGTATGTTGATGTTTGATTCTTTACGTATTGCCTATGCAATGTTTGATCTATCAATCTTATAATTCAGTCGATCAATCCTTTATGTATTGCTTATGCAATTCCTGATCTATCAATCATAGAATTCCGTCAATCAATCCTTTATGTGTTGCTTATGCAATTCTTGATCTATCAATCATATAATTCCGTCATATTGCCTATGCAATTCCTGATCTATCAATCATAGAATTCCGTCAATCAATCCTTTATGTGTTGCTTATGCAATTCTTGATCTATCAATCATATAATTCCGTCAAATTCCTAGGCGGCGTGCAGTCCGACCCGCGAAACTTTTTATAATAATAATAATAATAAATCTTTCTTGCCGTGGGCAGTTAACGATGTTCTTTTATCGATTTTGGGTTTTTCTTTTCTTTTTTTTTTGGGCCCGTTGTTTTCTCAGTTGTAAGCCACCACACTTTTACCTTTGATCACAGCATTTCCTTTTTATTATGTAAACCACAAAAACTGTAGTTGAAAGTCAAATGTTTCGCCAAAGCAAGTTGATTTTAGTAAAAAACATCGACCGAAAACTAAAGCAAAACCGGTCAAAAACTGTCAATTCTCGTTCAAAAATTACCTTCCTTAGCTCAGATGGAAGAGCATGAGACTGTAATTGTTATAAGAAATCTCAGGGTCCCCGGTTCGATCCCGGGAGGGAGGACATTTTTTCCCTTGTTGGTACTTTTTTTTTTTTGGATGTAACTACAGTTCAGTTAATCGATAATGAAAAACGCTTCAATTGTGTAACAGAAAACGAAAAGATAAGAAAATCAGTAACAAAGTACATAGCTACCGATGACTCACTATCCAGTTGGCTGAAAAGAGAAAGAATACCAAACATCAAACGTAAGGAAAAGAAAGGACACAAAACAAAAAGGAAAAACTATTTAGAAATAATTTATAGATTTGCAATAAAAAAAAAGATAAAAGGACAGGAAAATGGTACAGAATGGTACAAAATGATCGAGAAGAAGATCTTATATTCGAAGGACAAAAAAAAGAAATTGTAACATACATCACAAGTCAATCAAACTGCCACCTTGATTGGAGCTAGTTTGTGGTCTGGAACCATTAGTCACACCCGTAGGCTGATTACCAAATCCATAACCGGTATAAGATGGGACGATACCAGTGGAAGGGATACCGGTGTACTGGGTACCCAAGAAAGGATTGCCAATGGATGCACTAGATTCTTGTTTGTATCCGGTACCTGCAGAGTTGATAAACGTTCCAGTTTTGGTGTGCTGTGCAGGGATTCTTGCCTCACCTGTATTACCAAAAGTATCGATTCCTGTTCCAGTAGCCAACAGTGCATTCAATTGAGAGTATTGAGCGTTCATCTTTTGGATACCGGTTGGGGTCTGCTTCAATGGCTCTTGTGCCTTTGCTTCTGGCACCTGTTGTTGGACAGGTTGTGGTCTTTGCTGTTGTTGAGGTTGTTGTTGCTGTTGGCTGTTCATCGCAAACGGATTATTGGAGCCTGTTTGCATTGATAGCAGTTGCTGTTGCTGTTGCTGTTGTTGTTGCTGTAGCAAAGCTGCTTGTTGTTGAGCAGCCAATTGCTGTTGGTATAACTGTTGCTGTTGCAAGTAGTATTGTTGTTGCAGTGCTGCTTGTTGCTGGGCTGCAAGTTGTTGTTCGTACAATTGTTGCTGTTGCTGTTGAGCAGCCATTTGGTCATACGCATTTTGGAGGTAGCCGGTGTTCATTGCCTGTTGGTTGGCGTACACTGGGTTACCCATCATATCGTAACCAACGATCTGACCCTGATCCTGGTTTTGATAGTAACCATACACTTGAGGTGGTTGTGGAGTATCGTCCAAATCAAGAAGGTTCTGATTCTTCTTTCTCATCTCTTCCTCTTCCAGACTCAATTGAATGGCTCTTTCAATGCTGTCATCACTCTTGTTTCTTCTTCTTCTCTCTTCTTCTTCGGCAGTCAGCCTACTCTCTTCCAATGCCTTTTGTAATGCTTCATCGTACTCTTCGACAGGTGATTCCTCACCTCTACCTTGACGACGTCTTCTGTCACTAGCTCTCTGTCTAGCCAGTTCTCTCTCTTGTCTTAATCTTTCGTCATCCTTCAACAAACTGGTGAGTTCTTTGGCCTTAACTCTAATGATAGCACCTTGGTCATGACCCGAAATGTCACTAAACTGGAACTCTCTCAAAGTTTTAATGACATATAGGTTGTCTTTGGCCCATAGAACAACATCATCTGAACCGTATCTCACTAAATAGTCCAATAGAGTTAACGACTTGGCAATGTGTCTCCAGTTCTTACCCTTATCGTTTAATCTTCTATCAACCATTTCCATCACTTCATGGAATTCACCCATTTGATACGTGTGATTGGCGATATCTGCCATCTGTGAAGTTGTTGGTCCTGACGGATCGTTGCTAGTTGCGGTTCTCACCATTGCTTGGGTGGATGAGTAACCGTTAACAACGTTTTTGATTGACCTCATAACGGATTTTCTTGCCGACATCTTTATTTCTAATGTATGCTGATGGATCCAATATGTATTTTGCGCCTGTTTTTCAAGCAAAAGAACTTTTGAAATTTGAAGAATGAACAGATAGAAAAATCACTTGCTCGGCTGCAATAATTCAACCGATAAGAATGAGGATAAGGCTAATGTGGGTGGTTTATGCGAATTCGGCGAGGTCTTAGATTGTTCGGCAGGCTTCGACTGTTGACAATTCGCTGTATACGCTTTGTTTCTGTAAAGATGACCGCTGTCTTTGCCGTCCAAGATAAAGAGAGCACCAGGCTGTGTTCTGGACCGTAGTGGTAGAAAGACTAAGACACATGCCTCAGCTTCCGCAGTCTCGCTCGTTCCGTTGAAACTTCACCAGTTGGAACTTGGCGGTGACAACGACTAGCTGCTGGTTACGCTGCGCTGGCCTTGTGCACGCACCGCACCGGTGGAATCTCCGTGTGGAGCATTTGCACTAATCGGACTACGTGTGTGCTACATATATGGATACTTACAATATATATGCATTGATTATGTTGGGAAGTAATATACATGGCTATTTCACAGTTTTCTGCTGTTAGACTCACAGCCCGGGCAGTTGTGGAGTACATCGTGTGCAAACACATCGCAGTCGATACAGAACTCGTTCAGGCAGTCCTTGCATCGGTATCTGGAACTGGTGTGGAACTCCTTTTTCCTCTTGTTCTCAGCCTTAGACTTTTCAGCCAAGTTAACTCCTTTAGGGAATTTAACCTGGCATCCGTAACAATGTGTCGTGTTGTATTTCTCGCTCACGGGCACTTCGACAAATAATTTCATCGGAAATAGATGGTGATATGATCTTGCTAGATGCGTAGAAAGGATCAACATCAAATCACAGCAAGGACAAACCGTTGGTAAGACACAAACTTTGCTTTTGCAATTTGGACACACGTATCCACCATAGACAGCCTTGGAGTGACAGGAGCAGAAAGTCGGATGGTTGTCACTGATTCTAGAAGGAAAACCCATCTTCACTAGCGTGAACCCATCTTTCTTTTCGGATTCATCTTTTGTAACCGCTAGTGGCGTGACTGCGTCCATGAATAAATCTCGAAAGTTCTGCTCGTATAGCACAACATGATATGAATTCTCCAAATCTCCAAAATTCGTTAGTTTGCATAGTTCCTCACAAATGGCAACTTGAGCAGTAAGACCTATCACTCGCACCGTAATTTTCTCTTTCACTAGTTCTCTAATTGTTTTATGAATATTACCTGGGTCAGAAGTAAAGAGGGCACCGAATATAATAAGAACCTCTCTTGTACAATGAGAAGCCACATGCAATAGTAAACCTCTAGACATTTCCAACGCATTTTGTAATGATGGATCACCTTGTGGTTCTAACTTCTTGATGGATTTCAAAGCTTCTATATGATCATGTGGATTGCCACTAACTTCTGAAACCAATTGTGCTAGACCGTTTCTCATCACAATGATACTGAGTTGCGATATAGGATTTTGGTCAAAAAATTCATGTACAAAATCAATCGCATTAGATATCATCACTGAAACTCGGTTTGGCCTGAAATCCTTTTCACTCATGACCTTAGAGAAATCCAACACTAAGACCATGGTTCTAATAATACCTCTCTGAAAAGGTGTGATATTCTTCAAGTACCTCTTTTTCTGCGATTCCACTAAGCCTTGGACGATGGATTCGATACTTCCACTTTCGTCTTCCTGAACAATATCCCATGATCTTCTGTACTCATCTTCCCAGGCATAACCACCACTAGCACCCTTCAAGGCTTCGGGTGCTTTCTTTTGTCCAACAGAGTTTGAATCAGAGCTATTCTTACCGTTGCTCGGAGTCCCTTGATGGGAGCTGGACTCAAATTCATCCTCATCAGAATCCATTATTTGTAACCTTTTTATATCTCTTCTGGATGCTCTACCTTTTCAGAGAGATCAAAAATGGAAACATGTAATAAAGTGATCAAACAGCAAATCGTGGAGTCCATGTCATTAGGAATTGAATTGACAGGCATGGCAAATGAGGAAATCTGAGGTGCAGGGGCGGAACTGAAATTTTTCAGAGACAATAGCGGTGCATACAGAAAAAGAAAAATTAAAATTTTTTTTATCAGAAATAAGGATAACCTAACATGTTCGTTTGAAGAAGATCAAATATTACCAAATAATTGTTCAAAAATGGCTAAAGCAAGGGGAAGAAGAGCTGAAAAGAAAAGAAAACCAGAAGATGACACTGAGATTTCTAACGGCAAGGATTTCATTGCTATTGACGAACCTGGATCATCAACTTCAGAACCAAATGAACCAGCTCCACAGGAAGCTACACCATTTTTCGGATTGGTTGACTCTACAGAGTTAGAATATTTTAAACAAGCGGAATCAACTTTGAATATAAATGCTTTTGAAAGTGCAGAAGATAGATTGGGATTTATTACTAGTGTTTTTGAAGAATCCAAGGGAAAGGAGTTGAAACTTGTTACCAATCAGATCTGCTCAAAATTAGTTGAAAGATTAATCTTAGCAGCGAATGAAGCACAGATCAAACAATTATTTAACGCTTTTAACGGCCACTTTACCTCATTGTGTAATCAGAAGTATTCTTCTCATGTGATAGAGACCTTCTTGGTTAGATGTGCATCAATGATTGAAAAAGAGCTGTTGAAACAGTCGAGTTCTGAAGATTATGCAGAAGAGCAGGAGAACGATGATGACGACGACCAACCATTTGTTTCAATGGAAAATGCATTCCTCTTCATGTTAGCTGAATTGAAGCTGACGATGAAGAAGATGATGTCACATCAATACGCATCTCATGTTTTAAGAGTCATATTACTAATATTGGCAGGAAAGCAGATGCCATCTTCTGTGGAATCAAACTCCATTCTAAGATCAAAAAAATCCAAGATTGCAAGAAAAATGATTGACATTAAGGATAACGAAGATTACAAGAGATCTTATCAAGTTCCATCAAGCTTTAAAGAAGAACTTTCGGATGTATTAAGTACCATGATTCAAGGACAGGATTCAGCTTCCTTAAGAGAGCTAGCCATTGATAAGATTTCATCTCCAGTTTTACAGTTATTGATCCAGTTGGAAGGTATAGTGGATAAAGATAGATCATTCTGGTGTTTGGTTTTTGCCAAATCTGATGAGCCAAAGAACGCTAAGGAAGAATCATTTGTTGAATATCTACTTTCAGACCCAGTTGGTTCTCATTTCTTTGAGACCTCTATCACTACCCAGAGAATGAAGAATATAGAGCGTTTATATAACTTTTATATGAAGGATAGAATACTAAGACTCGCTAAAAGAGAAACCACAGGTGCTTTTGTTGTGCGTATGATCTTGAAGAAATTGAAACCAGCTGATCAGAAACAAATCTTGGATGATCTAGTTCCATACTTGAATGAGTTGATTGTTAACAACCTAGAAATTGGCTCTTCTATTGTCGACTGCTCTATTGAAAGAGGAAACTACTTAAGGGAAGAAATAATTGAAAAATTCTTTTTATTCTTTAACCGTTCAATTGGTGAAGACAACGACAATGAAAGCGAGGATAAATCACAAATCTTGGAAAACGTTTTAAGATTGTCAACATCCACTTTAGGAAATACCAGAGATGATTGGCCAACTGCTGATGAAAGAAGAAGATCATTGTTCTTAGAGAAATTAATATCCTACGATATTCAATTCTTAGAGGCATCTTTAGAAGGATTGATGGCTTTACCTGAAGAAAGATTGATTCAAATGTGCAAACATGGAGTTTTTTCACATGTTGTAGAAAGTTGTTTGGATGTTAAGAGAACCAATTTGCTTCTTCGTAAGAGATTTTTAAACATCATTTCAAACCACATCGTCGACCTAGCTTGTAACTCTCAAGGCTCCCATATTGTCGATAAACTTTGGTTTTTCACTATTAGGCTAAACATGTACAAGGATAGAATTGCGAAAAGCTTATTTGAAGAAAAAGAAAAAGTGAAAAATAGTGTATACGGAAAACAGGTGTGGAAGAACTGGTCGATGGAAACTTACAGTAGACGTTATGGTGATTGGAAAAGGACAATTAAGGATTTGGAGTTGGAGTATTTCCCACAAAATGAAGAGAAAGCTAAGGATACGACTACAGCCGCAAAAGTCAACGGTAATGGTAACGGCGTGAATGACAAAAGATCAAGTATAGCGCCAAAGTCATTCAAAAGTAACGAAGATAACCGGAAAAACAACGGAAACGACAAAAGCCACATCCACAACGACAGAAAGAGAAATTTTGATGGATATGACCAAGATGAGATCATTAAATTAGAACAGGAAACCAAAAGAGTCAAAAATAAAGGTCGTCATCGTAAGTAGCGCTCTATATAAGAATCGGAAATACGTATATTAGCAGCAACTAATGCAGTCTTTATATGCAAATGTACGAGGAATCTTTGGAAGGAAACTAGTTAACAAAACGGATCTTCTGTGTTCACATCATCAGTAATGGTTACATGTATATTTATAATATGTATAATTAATGGAACAAGCCAATAATACAACATTTAAGCCTTTGATTTTTTTAGAATGTTTTGTAATATTTGTTATAGGTTTATTTGTGATTAAGGGAAGATCGGTGACCGTCAAGATGTTACGAAGACTGAAACTTAAGTGGGGAAGTAAGCGCTCTGGAGAAATCACAACAAAGAATTGATGAGTGCAGATACCATCCCAAACAGAATGGACAGGAATAATCCAGCTTGAGAGGCACAACAACAGCTGAAAACGGACGGTCACTGGTCGCCGTGATTGGAAAAGAAAAATTATTATCAACATAGAGAACTGTGATGCTTCAGCAAAACACTACACAACGGCATTATGACATCAGACACAGCTGTGCACCATTGCCACAATAGAGTAACAATTTATCCTTTAAAACATGAAAAGGTTGAGTTACAAAAAGTTCTATCAGAGGCCGAGACGATAGCTTAATTGAATGGGTTAGGGTTTATGCTGGTTGAGAATATTACTGTTGGTGTTAGAATATGGTTGAAAAAAAAGCGAAGCAAATATTTTGATTATCATTAGCTACATCGACAGTTTTAGCTCTTTTGGGGAAATATGTAGTAATTAGACTCATTGAATGATGAAATTGCAAGACTTCCTTGATTATGAGTTAAAAATTAGGCTACAATCTGCCGTATATTAGAAAATATTGCTTTGATTAAGGAAATGTCGCAGATGGAGAGCTGGTCAAGAAGTTTATTAATTCCGGGAAGGCAGATGAGGACATATCTTTGACTTTCATGAACGTTGATGAACGATGATGCCTGCAAGAGTGGTAAAACTTTCATCGAATGCTTCACCATTATGGTTCATAATCTACCTCCAGAGCTTAGAGTTTTGGAGCAATTTATGCACACTCCTATGTCATTCCCAAATATATATTATAATATATACGATAACTAAGGTCAATTAGGCACTTTTCTCAAACCGCGGTTAGACGAGCTAAACAGTGTTTCTGCAGAGGTATTCAATTTTATGAGATGGGACACCAGTGACCAGTGTCATAAAGCCGAAGGGCCAATTTGGTTCCGTCTGTTGGTGGTGACCTACCTGCCACTTCTACGATGTCAGGTGCAATGGCCCATAACTCAACATACCGGTATGTAAATTGAAAAATAGTTTCCTAAAAAGCACCCTGGAAAATTGAACTTATATGAGTTCCCGACATAGAAACTTGTAATTCATTGAGTAAAAGATATACGTGATAACAGCCCCGATATTGTTGCTCCTTTCGTTAACTTAGATGTTACGTCTACTTCAATTAAGTTTGATTACTTTACTTCTACTTGTTTACTTTTTCAGAGGATAGAAATAAACAACCAATTAATATCTTTTATGGTACATAATTAAAAATAATAAGTAAAACATTTTACTTACAAGCCGTATTACTTCAGATAATACAACAAAGATCCCTTTTGCAGACGTTAATACTAACGTTGGTAGGAGTGATTTACAATGGTTACACTTTACAATTTCCACACCATTGAGATGCCCCGCAAAATGTCATCTTTAAAGTCGATGTTGCTCACAAAATGTCTTAGTGTCAAACAGCAGTGAACGAGGCGAAAGATAGCCCAGAAAGCTCCCAGCCAGCTTTGATGAGCAATAGTCAACGTACAAAGTAATATATATATATATATATATATATACGAATTCATGCTGTTAGTATAGACGCTGGAGCATTTTGTGAGCGACGTCCGCTTTAAAGATGACCTTTTGCGGACCATCTCAATGGTATAGAAATTGTAAAATATAACATTCTTATCGATGCTAGTATGAATGTTTGTAAAAGGGATTTTTGGTTTTTTAACTGAAAAAATTCAGTAAACATTTTTTTACTCGTTAGTTTTTGATTGAGTACAATAATATATATTAATTGGCTGTTTATTTTCATACTAAGAAGGAGGAAACAAGTAAACTTGCCGTGATCGATGCATATATAGTATATAAGTTAAGGAAAGGAGGATCAATATCAGGGCTGTTATCACGAATATATATATATATATATATATATATTATATTTAATTTATAAGCACAAACTATAAGCATCCTAATAAGGCAACCAGCAGCTCATATAAATTAAATTACTGGCGCGCGCTCGCCGCTCGCGGCTACGCAATATGCATGCAGCCGATAAACTTTCTTCTATTATAACAATTTTATCATATCGTATGTGTATGCATGCATGTGGATTTTAATGAGGATTGGGAACACTGAGTTAGATTTTAACACAAAACGTATTTTATTATATATATATAATATTAATAAATTGAGAAAGGCAGCACCACCCTATATAATATTATATACAATTCCTTCTCATTTCGTAATAGATTTTCTTTCGAGTATGGATTACAAACATGGATCGTTATATCTGGTTCACTTTGACTATACTAGAGCTCAAATTGTACGATACAAATATATATATATATATATATATATACGAAAGTTTAAGGATCAGGACTCGGGATCTGTATGCTTACCCGCTAAGCCTATTAATTCCCATCGCTTATGATAGAACATAATACTTTAATTTATAAATTCATACAAGCCATGCAGGCTATCATATTAAATAGTCGATCTGTTACCACTGCTAAGAAACTGGCTTGAGCATGAATCACCAGTATTATAATTACCTTCTTGATTTATGCTCAAGTGGTAAACTCTTCTACAGTATTTATATATAGATGACAGACATCCAGATGTCATGTAGAAATGCCATAGTGTCCTCGGCTGCAATATATTCAATTTTTTGATACAGCCTGGTAAGTTCCCCGCTTGACACGAGCACGTTCCCCCTTGACATTAATTCTTTGGCCAATTCAAGAAATTAAATTATTTTAAGCTATAAATCGATCGAAATATATTAGCCTTTAAAAATATAAAATTCAGGTCCCAATCTTCAAAGAAGACAGATGTTTCATAAACAGACAACTTCTTCTACATGATTACCGTGAGCTATAGGCCCAAAATACATGCAATGAAGACAAAATTGACGTTTAATCTATTGATTTATAATGTATATTATAATATCTTATAGCTGCCTCCGCTTGATATCGAGCATTTCCAGCAATATCCTAATACATGAGAGTATATATATTATATAAATATATACATGCATATATATATAT
>JAJMAB010000161.1:0-11202 GCA_030564825.1 Ogataea sithepensis | reverse complement strand
GGGATTTAAGATCAGAGTTGCGGACAATGAACAGAGCTACACGTAGAGAGACTTTTGCTTTTAGAAAAAACCAAAACATTAATCATCATACATAAGCTTGACCATAAAAAAAATGCCTTCAATCAATCTTAACGAAAAATCCAATCCCCATAGATACCAACTCAGCATCTTCTCCATCGCTTTCATGTGGCCTGTAATCGGAACCGGAGCTGTCAGACATTTACTCGATTGTATGAGCATCAGGATCTTTAGGTAGAATCACATCAAAGTCTCGGTAACCTAAGCCGCCAAATCTCGCATTTGCTGTGTCAAATACGGGAGCAGAATGGGTGACTAAATTGTTGTTGAATATCTCCATAAAGCGCTGGTATTCCTTAAGCGGAATATATTCAAATTTTGTATCAGTAGGACTGAGACGGGGTTCTAAGGCATTGTTGTGGTATCGTGCCATTCCACCTTTAATCCACATTGTTTCCCTCGAGGAATCTAGATGCTGGCAATACAACACGTGGCTAGCTCTAACCATCTGGGAAAATGAGATTGGAAGCGACTGTGCTGAGTGAGGCAGTAAACTGGGTAATTGATTCATATCTTTAAATAAAAAGAGAGACCGTGACCAAATGCGATGTTGGTGAGGCGAATCCGGATAGTCCGCAAAGCTTCTCAACGTAAAAACGAACGTAAAAAAGATCCGTTGGAAATGGTCATCTCTAGATCCTCTCGCAATAAAGCATACAGAAGTGAATGTATCGTATTTTTGGGAGCATAGAACAAACTGGTGCTCAGTTCTGTCAAAGCAAAGGCTGCCGTCCGAACTAGTGGAGGAACCACAAAACTTGGCATCCAAGAAAAATTGATCGGAAAACTCTGGGTTCGTCAACTTCGCGTGGAGTACCAAAAGATGCTGAGCACGAATCATAATATCGGTAATCGATTCGCGATGCTTCTTCGGGCACGTCTCTAGTTTCTTGAGGATCAATTTCTTGTATTTCGTCTCCACAAAGCGGAGGCAATCAATCTCCGCGGTGTCATCTTCAAGGAAATGGGAGTAGATTTTGTCGATCAACCGGCTGTATGTAGAATTTCCGATGGAGTCAATCTGGTTGAGGAGCTTGTCAAGTTCGGCAGCAATCTCTGTTCGGATTGTACCCAGCCAACCACCATTGATCCGGACAAAGCACGTGTTGCTAACATGAATAATGACACCCCCCTCGTCGTCAACATAATCGTCAACAAACCGTGGATCATCTCTGCCGGTGTTATCTTTGCTGAAGGCAATATCGTCATCGGTTATTCGAACAAGTTTGAAGACGTAATCAATACAAAGCTTGGAGCGGTTCTCAAAACATCCTTTAATAAAAGCTGCTTCCGAGGTACCGAGAAAGTATTTTTGTGCCACGGCCAATCGGGAATACTCAATCATGTTGTACAACCTTCTTCTTCTGGGAGATGAGCAAACGAACGGAGGTAATCCTCTAACATTCTAATGTACCGTTCGATTTTTCCAGAACCTTGATGAAATGCACTGGTCACTAAATTCTTTATCAAGGAGCGTCTGAATTTCTTGATGCAAAGTTTCAGAAGAGGCAGCATCCAATTTGATAAAACTGGGTCTTGGGAATGTGGCTAAGTCATGGACTAGCTCAATTCGACCATCATAATCGGTGTGGGTAGCTCAAAGGGGCTGACGGTAAATTCCTCAAATAACTCGTCAATAAAAGTATCCAGTACTCTTTTTCGGACCAGGGGCGTGATGACAGTTCTATCGCAGAATTGTTACAACGCTATGATAACGCCATTAGATTAGGCTTAATGGTGGGTAATACCAGGAAGATAGGAGGAGTGTAGCAGAATTCGAGCTTTCGGTTGAATTGGTCGATGCATACTTTCGGCAACACCATTGAGAAACTCTACGGTGATACTGTGTACCGTTCTTTTGAAAAAATTCAGTCAGTCTAGCATTGACAAACTCTCCACCAAAGTAGTTATAAGTGCTAAAGTGGTTCTGAGCAGCAAGAACATATTTCTCGTCTTGAAAGGACGGAACTTTAAAAACTTTGTGATCTCATCCGCAATAGTTAAGAAATATCGCTCTGAAGAGGAAACGGACCGTTGAGATCAGAGTGGAGGACTTCAAGTGGTGGGCTCACAGTCACACCAACTTGAAGTGGTCGCGGTCTTCGGAACAGTTTTGAGTTGTTTGCTTACGTCATGGATGACGTACGCTGAAACTTTGGTCTCAGGAAAAAAATTTCGGGATGACCAAGTTGACAATGAACATCGGGAGTGACAGTTGAAGAACAAACCGCATGAGATGACAAGGACACTGGTTTTTAGCCAGCACCGGAAAAGATTACCAGAAATCAATTGTCCAACTCGATGATTGCCATATATAACATGCCTTCAGCAGTGAAGGTAACTAACTGCATGACCCTTCAAGATGGAGGACTGGATCGAAATCAGAATCTTGCGACAGTCCCGAACATAGAACACGTCAGTCAGTGAGATCGGAGCAGCACAATCAGGAGATGTCAAGAACACAGTACCTGAACCATGAACTGGTGGAGGAGTAGCACCAACACCAACCAAATGACCCGATCCAGGTGAAAACTCAGAGAAGAAGGAAAAGTTGTTGCATATGTGGAACCTGTTGGGAATTATCCTAAGTACGCATGGGTAGCGATATTACATGCATCATACAGTGGGATATGCAGATGTCATCGTGTGTCCCACTACCTGTTTATTCCAAATGGTTAATTTAAATATACAACATAAATACTAGAGTATATCCCCATAGTTGTTTCTCGGATCGTTCATATTTCTATATAAAATAGATAGGGGTATATTTAATAACAACCTTATCAAACAAAATGTCTGATGATCCTATCATTAATGAAACAGTTACAAGAATTCAACAGGTTATGAGCTCTTTAAGAAGGCATACGTTTAAGGTGTCAGACGTCGAGAACTCACTGGCACTGACAACTATCACACTTTAAAGACCATGATTAAAGTTAAGTTGTGCAGTGGTATGGGTTTTACCTGAGTACTTCAACACAGGTGATGTTTCGTTTCATGATCTGACGGTTCTATTAAGTGATCACGATTGTAGTGCCCTGAAGGCGGCATACGATAATGTTAAACATCAAGTCTTGATGTTAACGGTGTCCACTGAACGACTTACTCTTAGAATTTGCTGACAAGGTTGGCCACTCTCTTGCTACCGAATTGATGATCGCTTGTAGTTGTCACTCTGTCGCTCATTTTGAGTGCCTTCAGGACATTACGATGATGATTACTTAATATAACCGTGGGATCATGAAACGAAACATCACCTGTGTTGAAGTACTCAGGTAAACCCATACCACCACTGCACAACTTAATGTTAATCATGGTCTTCCAAGTGTAATAGTTGTCAGGGCCAGTGAGTTCTCGACGTCTGACACCTTAAACGTATGCCTTCTTAAAGAGCTCATAACCTGTTGAATTCTTGCAACAGTTTCATTAATGATAGGGTTGTCTGACATTTTGTTTGATAAGGTTGTTATTAAATATACCGCTATTAATTCTATATAGAAATATAAACTATCCTAGATATAACTACAGGGATATACTCTGGTATTTATGTTGTTTATTTAAATTAACCATTTGGAATAAACAGGTAGTGGGACACACGATGACATCTGCATATCCCACTGTATGCATGTATTTCTCTACCTGCATACTTAGGATTATTCTCAACAAGTATCTGAGGGGATTGGTTTTTTCATTTAGATTCATTGAAGGCATTCTTTTTTATGGTCAAGCTTGTGTATGATAATTAATGGTTTGGTTTTTTCTAAAAGCAAAAATCTCTCTACATTTAGTTCTGTTTAAACCAAAAATTTCTCTACATGTCGCTATGTTCATTGTCCGCAACTCTGTTCTTCAGTCCAAAACAAAAAGTTAGGTATTGACTCAGTTTAAAACGACCTTTTTCTGGCGAGGTTTCAATAGGTGGTACA
Organism: Ogataea sithepensis; assembly: GCA_030564825.1. NCBI lineage: Eukaryota > Fungi > Ascomycota > Pichiomycetes > Pichiales > Pichiaceae > Ogataea > Ogataea sithepensis. Next base: position 7,198 of record JAJMAB010000161.1, on the reverse strand, counting down.
ACATGTAATATACGATCGAGAGGCTAAGTATCAACTTATATGGAAGTCAAGATAGGACATATATGGTTCGACACCCACAGGGAGCAATACTTTTAAATAGAAAAATAAGTTAATTTAAAGAACGGCTGTAATTCTGAAACAATTGCAATGGAAGTTGAAGGATCTTTACACTTGCTCATATTCGGTGCCTATTCACCATCCTTGATTTTCTGTAAAGATAGAACGTGCCATTATTCCAGAAGGTTACTTGATTTGAAGTGGGTAAAACTTGGTAATGCATCTTGTACCTTCTTCAGTACCATTATATTTTTTGCTGTATTTGCCATCTTGGAGGTGAAATAGTGAAATACATAATCGGTCATGTCAAATATGGCTTGATCAAAGTCTGTTCTTTGTCAAATGTGACAAGATCGTATTCGATTCTTGACAAGCTAGGTTTTAGAATGCCGATTGTCAAACTTCGATAAGCCCAGCACTTGTGGATTCAGATGGTAACTCCTTGCTGTCGTAAGTCGTTACATATCTTCAGTAAATATTTCTTTAGGACTTTGTATGTGCTTGTTAATGAGTGGTAGATGGATTCTTAATGATGTTGTGTCATCTAATGCTCTTTCTTCAATTGCGTAGCACTACCGATACAGATGGTCTAGTATTGTGTAAGGATAATGATAGAGATCAGGTCGGATACAATTCTCACTCCTAGTAATGAGTTCATCACATGAATAATGCAGTGGGTCGTCCCGATAAACTTCAAGATCACAATTGTGGAGCCAAGGTTATCAGGTGACGGTTGCTTGTTAATGCCATTATCCTTTATTTAGGAACCTAATGTTTTGCAGGTAGTTTTTGTTGAATGGCAATCAAAGTTCAGGAGAGGATCATGATCAAGAAGTGATGTTCGCTGAGGTTGTTAACTGTCGATGTAATATTTAATACATCGGGGTATTTCTATTGAAATCTTAGATTTCGAAAGTGATCAATCTTGATAGACCCACTCACACCATGCAGACTAGCTTCCTGGTTATCAAAAATGAGGTAAGAGCATCAAGAAGGTGATGTTACTTCCTTATAAGAAACTTGCGTGTTGTGCTGAAGGTCGAACCGTCACTCGAAGATCGATTTCGAAATCGTCGCAGTCAGTGAAGCGATTCAAGCGAACGGTTCATGGACGTGCCCAACGCTGTAGTCTGTAGACACTGTATCAGACTTCAAGTTCAGCAGCCTGTTTTGTCTGAAATTTGAATCCTGTGATCGTCGCAATCGACGCCGCGTCACTCACTGAATATCGAGATTCGAGATTCAAAACAGAGACCAAAATTCAAACAACGTTTGAGTCTTCATCCACCTGCATGCACAATGAATCCTCTTACATCGGAGATATTATATCCAGAATGCTTCATAAACAATCAAACAAGGATGCAAGAAGAGCTTATAAAGCATTATTATCTTCTTTATAAACTAAAAGCCGAACGTTAATCAATGACTATTGCTTTATATACGACGTCTACGATATAACAGAAGACTGTGCTTAGCAAAGCTGCAAATAGCTCTTGTAGGGAAAAGTCTAAATTTTGCTCAATACCCTCGATTGAAACGATGATAAATCTTCTCACAATGTTCTTCAACATTGACATCTGTAATTTTGCTTTTTTATAATGTTGTAAACGGTGTTCAATAAAATTTGAGAAATGTGAAAAAAAGGACATGATATAAAGGTAGCTAGTTATTAGAGGCTCAACTTAAAGGACTTCCATATATTGATTTTATGGCGGGTACACGCAAAATGACTTAGTTAAGGTGTTGCCTATTGATATAAATGGATAGATAAAGTGGTAAGGCTGCTAAGAGCAGAATCTAGGAAGCCCTGAAGAGATGTAACTAATTCTTCTGCTATTGGTTTTTGTCCCTTGATTGTCCCCTTTTTAACGTCCTCTTTGTATCACTTCTTATTATTGTCACTTTTGAAGCTTCTCAGTTCCAAGCTCAAAATAACGATGGCCAAAGGGCACCCAATATTGAATTCCATAACTTCTTATAATAATCCAAAGAGAAATTAAAGGAGACAGTCACCGCCAGCGGGTATGATAGGAGGAATCTGTATAACGCTAGAGAAAAAAGTCTACGAGAGGGCGGTATATAAGGAGGGATAAGCCCATGTCTACTTTCCTAATTATATATCTACACCTCGCTTTAGTTATCTCTTTCATTATTCACCATTGGATATTATCTCTACCGCTATATATATGGTGGACCGTCCCATGTATGAACTTCGTCTAACTCCGGTAGGTTCTGTTGTCATTAGACTTCTCAACTTAGCAAACAAGCACGTTCTTAGGATCTACATCAACATTAAGAATAAAAGGTATCAAAAATGAAAAGGAAGAAATTCCTGAGTTCTGCTTAAACCACTTTTATTATTTAATTGCCTTTACTTTTCAAATAATAAGTTCTTAGTCAAAAATGGGTTTCAATTCACCAATACTTTATTCTCTTGAAAGTCATCCATTTGAAAGAAAACAAAAATTAAAATGATGAACCTGGCAACAGCTAACAATATCAGGAATAAAGGCAACAAGACTAGTTGAATATTGAGTAGTCTTCCTCCAGAATTATGGTTTGTAATCGAGAAACATTTTTCAGATATTGTTGTTCTCTGAAAACAAACTGTTGATGAACATTTTATCATCAAACTTTAATGCCCTCGAAATCAAACGGTACACGATTCGGTCATCATCTTACAATATCATCAAAATGAAAAGAACTATTGTTGTTCACGCAAGCATCCAAGAGTACAAATGCCAATGTAGATCCCGAGAAATGAAACCTATCGACGTAAGGGCTGTTGATAAGTGAACTTGTATCTGTTAAAGATATTTATATGACAACTTTCAATGACGAGGATTTAAATAGAACAGTTACAAGAAGAAGAGAAGTATGAGCGAAAAGAGAATATACCCATTTTGGAAACGTGATTCAAAACTCAAGCCTTTTCCAAAAACAAAAAAAAACCCAGAAATTTGTGTCAATCTGTGTTTTTCTCTTTTGTCTATTGTATAACGATAGTTATAAATGTAGATTATTTAAAGAATAGACGCCTATAGTCGTTACATATTGATTATAAAAAGTATGTATGAATAATAATAAAAAAGCAAAGGTGTTTTGTCGTAAGTATGCTGTATTACATCCATAAAACCATCTTAAAAACAGTCATAATGTTGAAGTGATGTCAGTCAAGACTACTCGGCGAAGGCATTTCGGAATCGGAAAAATCCGAAACCACATTATTATATTCTTCGTTGATTGTGCCTTTACCTGGGACCAAAATACTATATAACTCCTTATGACGGTTTGCCTGATTCCTGTCATTCAACTTCACAGCTGAAACGATCTCTCTTAGACTTTGTTTTATTTCGTTGTAACTTTCGACATCTAGCTCATAGTGTATGCGAGAACGAATGATTAATTCTTCCACTCTTTTTGAGTGATCAAATATAAAACGGTTTATTAGACACCATGGTTGGTGTTTTGAGAAGTTAATAAGACCCCTTCTGGCTCCCATTGCAGCATTAGTAGCACTAGTTGGTACGGCAGAGCGCAAATCACGAACAAATGCGTTGAATATTATATCTCCCACGTAGCAAAATAGTGGGATCAATGAGGCTATCAAGAGCGCATTTGGTGAGAAGTCTAAATTTCGCTCGATTCCATCAATTGAAATCACAATTAATAGTTCCACGGCCTTCGTTAGCATAGCTTCCAGTTACTTTGCTTTTTAATTTTTTATGATGTTGTAAACGCTGGCAATAAAATTAGAGAAACATTAAAAAGGGGACATCATATAAAAAGAAGGTAGACGACGCCCAGCTCAGCCGACGCGAGAATTGTCTTTCAAGATTACATGTCGTTTCACGTAAGCTTAGCACTATATATATATGGGTAGATTAACATCCTTACACCCTATATTTCATCACAGTGAGAATGCAAAAAGATAAAAACAGCAGAACGTGATGATACTCTTTCTCACTGCGAGGTAGCAATTTTTGGTTCTCTTTAAACCTCTATTAGTCTTTTTTAAATACTTAATAGGTTTTCAGATAAGAAAAAGCTCTATTTTACTAACATTTTATTTTTTGAAACAGTCATTTAATGGAAAAACTCAAAAACTAATCTAAGAAACAAGAAATCACCTAACAATTACAATAATGGGTCTTTATTGAGCTATCTTCCACCAGAATTATAGCTTGTAACCTATTCTTTTTTGTCTAGTTATTTCATTTTGTATTGAATAAAAAATTTTATGTATTTAACCTTCTCTGTGATATTAATCACATGTTATTCATTTTAGTATATGAGTAAGCGGCGCCTGTAAATGCTACCAGCGACCGTTGAAATTTGCAGTCAAATCTTTTTATACATATATCTATGGTTATATTTACGCTTAAAAGCGGCAGATTATGGTGGTATCAATTAACATGTAGAAAAGTATTTTTGATCAGGTTTGCGGCTGAAAGGCCCGGATACTAAGCATGCGTTGTGACTTTTTTGCATGCAACATTTACTTTAATTTTTTGTTTAACGGACGCTCAAGCTAATTCTACTCTCAGTGACGACCAGCAGATGCCGGATGTTAAAGCCAGAAGTGGGAAGTTGGAGGTTGGAAGTTGTCTACAGGAAGATGCAACCGTGCTTCAAATCTCAATGCATAAATGAATCTAGTATGTAAAAGTTCAATTTCATAGCTTGAATTGTTATTGATGAAGATCAACGCTATTTTAATGGGACTATATTTCCTTAATGATATGTTAGGCCTAAACGAGAGCTCCATATATCAGCTATTATTTGTTGTCAACATTTTGTCGTTTAGTTTGGTATAGTCAGATTCCCATTAGAAAGCAAAAGGCAAGTCTATGGTGACTATTTTAATTAACCGGCGAAAATGGGGAACAAGAAATAGCCAGCCAGTTCTACTAAGAATCGGGGACCAATAATCAAAGTTATACTGACAGCTTTCTCTCAGCTTACTGGTTGTCATAGTCTTTCCTAATGGTAAGCACATACAGGGAGCCACACTTGACAGTGCCAGATTTAATAAATTGGTTAGCATTAATTTTGGAGATGGCTTGAAAATCGAGAAGCTTGTTATTTAATGAAGGATGGGTGAGAGGTTTTAAAGAATCTGTAAAGCTTCTCAAACTATACTCGGATAATGTTGGCAGCCTATGTCGCAATCGACTAACTTGTTTTCTTCTGTCAAAACATCTTCTTTGGCATCTTCTACCTCTTCTAATGTTGTTCCAAGAATTACTGGCTTATTCTGGGAGATCTCCATCCCAGTTTGGTAGATGTGATCTTAGGGTGCCTTCTGGTGATCGCTTCTCTCGTGTTAAATCAGCCTTTGAAGTTCTAGTTGATGGTGGGACTGCGCTATCTTCATATTACTTGTTTGACTTCAATACTGAGGTGAATTTTCAGAGCTGCTGTCGGATTTGCAAATGGCGTCTATTGTTGTGGTGGCTCTCATGGAAATTGGGAATACACAGGAACTTTCAATGTTAAGGCTGCTGCAACAGATGGTTAGTTTGAAAGAGATAACACTATCTATACCCTTATTGCGACTATTACTATTTTGGGTGCTCCTTTTTCCTCCTCAACTGTTGAGTTACAATCGTTTGTGATAGCTCCATGTCATTCATACATTTCTCTTCCAGTTCATCTTTCATCGGTAACATTTTTTCTGATCCTTTCCCATTAGTGCCGTATCAGACTCTGTGTCCTCTGGTGTATCATTTCTGAAATTATACACTGTAAAATCATTATCTCGATTTGATTACAATATGGCTATAAAGTCTTGTTTGGGCACTTCTACCACCATGACAGTTTCATGTGATGGGTCATAAGGAACTCAATCATTTTATGATTTGGAATCTGACGCTCACCACTTACACTCCAGTGACACACACACTGAACTTTCATACACCTGAGCCACTCAATCGACACAGACAAAAAGTCGGGACTATAGAGGGCAGAGACCATTAGCCATTGTATCTCCAGCTTTGATATCGTTAAATATGTTTGCTTGAATGATCATATGCACTTCATTATAAACACTATATGGGAGATTAATGCATTCAATTTAATAGTATCCACTTTGACTACACAATGGATCCTTTTTACAAATATTCCAGATTGTCTACCAAAGTATCCCCATAGTTAATAAGTTCTTCTGAAAGGAGTGTTGGATGACGACGAGCTGAGGTGAAGCGGAAAACTAGTATTGTACTGAAGTTAGAAGTTAACCCAGAGAAAAGTAAAATATCAGACCAAGTGACCATACGTTAGCGTTACGAGTGGAATAGACGCGATGGTTACTTTTTCGTCTTATTATTTGTTATGTTTAGGGTAACATCGAAGATACCAGTAATTGGCAAAGATGATAATCCTCCAATTCCTATGAGATTTCTATTGCCAGGCATCACATAATCATAAAGAAGTATTTAACTTGCCTATGGTTGACTTCCAAGGGTCTAGCGCTTGCAATGTTGTGATTTTTCGTGTGATACATTCACCGTGCTCGTGTTGCCTTGCCTTCGTTAACGGAACCTATCTGGAATTAGGTTCCTAATAATAATCAAGATTGTTTGTGTAATTTGCTTAATGAGAGAATAGAAGCCAGTATTTTAACATATATTCGACGATATGTCTTCCGTAAAAGGTGTGCAGTAAAACAACTATTGAGCTATCTGGTAGCAACTCGAAACGATAATATAATATCATTCGAAACATTAGACGCTAACAAACAACTCCTGTGCTTGAAACAGAAAGGGGGTCAAAATAGATAGCACAAACAGATGACGATATATAATGATGGGAAGAGTTGAAAATCAAGACACGAGGTGTGACTCAGAAGATAGCAATATGCCGACGCAATAAAAAACATCTATTTTATTATAAATTCAAAATGAATCCGTGCTTAATATCTATGATGCCACAAGTCTTAACTGTTGTGCAACGGAGATAGTATATATTAAGGAGTTTCGGTAAGGAACTAAGAACTATAAAGTGATATATAGAAGTACAAAATAAATTAGTGTGTTATAACAATATATACTCGTAGGTTAAGCCGCAACGCGTATATTTCATCACACTCTTCCTAGAACCATTAATTTATTCAACGTTATTATCTGTGAAGCTTCCACGA
>JAJMAB010000160.1:0-11459 GCA_030564825.1 Ogataea sithepensis | reverse complement strand
GATTTGGTGTGGCTGGTTTGTTTGAAAATTGATTGTTTTCAAATTAGCTCCGTTTCTACATGTTTACAAGATTGCATGACATTGACAAGACGAGAATGGTTAGTCACGATGCAAGCTGGTGGGTGTGGTAGCATCTTACTGAACGAGATATGTTTCAAGATCGAGGACTGTCTCCGAGATTTGATCTAGGACGTTGGCGAGATCTGACAGTAGGCAAGCTTCTTTTGTGAACCGCAAGATGGATTGTACAAACTGCATGTATATGCGTATATATATATATATAATAATATATATATATATATATATATTGGCTTTTTCTCCCCCTGATCTAAGCAACCTTTTGAATTGAGTTACTACTAGTGGGTTGAAAATTCTTGAGTAACTGTTGAAAGTAGTTTGAATCCTTCAGTGGATTGGTTGCATTTTTTTTACTAATTACAAGTCAATTGTTTAAATTGGATTGTTTGTCCCCTGATTTGACCAACAGAGAAATGTTGATAAAAAGTGGTTGCCATCTAGGGTCATTGCAAGTTTGTGGGGAAGAAAGGTGGCGAAACTTTCGCTGCTTTGTTTTCTTTTTTTTCTTTTTTTGTGCCTTTAAATAAATGACGTCATCTTTTATGTAATCGCAATCTTTGATTTATTGGGCCGTGCCCTGACACTGTATGTATATATATCTTTGAAATTGGCAACCATTCGTTGTTGTATACTAATCTGATTACGATGGATAAAATCATGGGGTGCTAGTAACAGTCAATGAAATACATATATTGTCTTGTGGTATATTTGCTCTCGATAGCGTGTGCGGTTAATAGTTATAGCATCGATACGCAAGATGAACAACCTCTCAGAGAAGGTTTAGTTTTAGAAGCGTACGGTCGGATGAATAAAGACAATCAAAATCTGATTGATCAACAATTTCAAGAAAAACGGGTTAGATTGGATAAGAGATCTGTGGATTTTGAGGATGTTGAAGAATTCATTTCGTATTGCACTGAAACGCAGTATCCAGATTATGGGAGTATGAGGTATACGGACAAGTACATTGGATTCTTTGAAGATTGGAAATCTAGAGATAAAGCAGCTACGCAGAGCAATTCTTGGAACAAACGGTTCAGTTTCTACGCACCTGATAATGATGGTGCTAGATGGTACTGTGTTTATTTGTTGTAATTTATAAAACAGATAATGGGTTGATGTTAATATTTTCTATACTAAAAAAAAGGGAAAAAAAGACGTATATCTACTTGCTCGTAAAGCTGTACTACATAAATATAAGTCCACGTCCGTGAAAATGAGCGGGTCCCAATAATCTGAGGTATTCGATCATGTTGATTTTAAGTCGCCGTCCGTCGTCGTCTTCATTTTGCGATCTATATTTGAAAGGTTGCAAAGGTCCATAATTGAACGAGCACATGGTGTTATCGAATGTTTTAGAGATTTCACCGGAACGAATCATCTCTTGAATCTGCCACAATGGAATCAAACCAGGCGATACTAGAGGCAAGTTGAATATAGAAGGTTTAGTGGCTTTCCAAACGAGATCATCCGAGATGACGGCTTGTAATTCGTTACCCAACGCAGGATCCAACTCGGATATTTTCTCAACACTTTCTTGGGCCCTCTTGAAAGCGCCACCTTTGCCAACACCGTATATGTCGTCAGCCACATTTGTCAATTCTTGTTGACTAACTTCCCATGATTCCGAGTTTCCTGTAATTTTCTGCTCCATTTTAGAAGACGTTCTATCGTTAACCACCATCAAACCACCATCGTCCACTATGCCATTCAATGCATCCAATTTGATGAATTTTTCAGTTGCCAAGTCGAGAATTTCACCACCAAACTTGGCCTTGTATTTCATCTTGGGGCAATCTGATATGTAGTAACCGAGGTAGTAATAGTCTTTGTTCAACCCTTTAGTAAGTAAAAGTTCACGTAGTGCACTTAGAGTTCCGAGACCCAAGTGAGCGTAATCTGGATCCCAAATGAAGTACACCGATGAGACGGATGCAGGCAAGATATCTAGTACAGCTATGGCAATCAATTTGTTGTCTAAATAGTAACACTCGTGGATTGCACCGACTATGGTGGGATCGCATCTATCGAATTTGGAATTTTTCCAGTTGTTCAGCTTGTGGTAGTGGGATGAATGTGGTTTTTTGATGCCAAATATATTATCAAAAAATGGATCTTGGCATAGAAATCTTTCAAATCCTTTAAATGTCACTTCATTTTCTTTATCCTTGTGAACAGCCATCTGATATTTCTTGTACAATTGGTATTTTTCATCGGTAGCCGATGCGGGTCCAATCTCTGTACGGAACCTTGACGCCTTTGTGTTTTCTTCGAATTCCACGAGATCCCAAAGGTTGAACTGTTTAGGTTTGGTATTTCCTTTCGTTTCTGTATTTAAAGAAACAAATTTAATGAATCTATTAACTGTATGTCTATGTTCTTTTGTGGTTTTCACCCAATCTAACTTGGTTCTTATGGTGTACATCCGGCAGCAGTTTCTCAACAGATCGGGTCTGTAAAGGAACTTTCCAGACCTTCTAAAGCCTCTATTCATGAGATTCTCGTAGCATAAAGGAGTAAAATAGTATACTTGACACCCCATAGTGACAGAAAGTGGATATTTTTTGTAAACAGTGGAGTATGTAGGGTCATCCTTGAATTTGATGTACTCCTGGCGAAAGGAAGGCAAGCTGAAGCCTCTCTCTAAAGGAGACTTGGTACCATTGCAATAGCCACAATGGTGACTGGTTGCGTAGTATACGTCACCTTCGATAACAAAATCAACCGAACTCATTGGAACGATATCGATGAATAAATAAATATATATATATATATATATATGTATGAAAAGTGGTCTTGAATTGCTAGGGTTGAAAATGGAGTATGGAGATTGATTGCACTGAGATCCCCTGAAGTCGTTGCAGGCACAGGGAACACCGCCTCGAACTTCCAACTTCCAACTAGTGCCACAGTGACAGTATCAGCCAGTATTATCTGAGTCTGTGGAGAGCAGCACATTCGCAACGCTGCTGACGTAAAATGCAAGGACAGTCTCTTTGCAAATTGAAACTTTGCACTCGCCAAAGTTAATCAAACTGATCTCTCCATACAGGATTATTATTACACTATAAATTGACATTACAGAGAGTGCAGACACTGGCTGACAGGCGAACCATTTGGATTTTAGTACAATGTTGAGGAGACACAGTGGAGCCTGGCAGGCCGCCTTTGTGTGTTGGATTACCGATCAAAACGTAATAATCACTACAGTCGCATCAGCCAAATTAGCGAACGAGTGTTGATTACGAGGCCATTACTAAGTCAGGTTGGTTAATTCAAAATTGGGACCTTTTTGGCATTTGCCCAGTGTACATCAATTTATTCATTCTTTTTTCCCTGTCTTTGTTATCTGTACGCTTTTACTGTTCTTTCCAACTGCACAAACACTACCAACTATAAATACCCAATTGGTCCCACTCACAACCTCCTGTTTGTAAATTGTATCTCTTTCTCTCTCTCTATTGCTTTTTTGTTTCTCCCTCATCACTCAACTTCAATACTCCTGAAAATCTAAAGATGTCCAAAGTGTACGCTAACAAAGACGGTGAATTCAAGCGTAAAGAGAGTGTTTTCAGAGACTTCATCTCTTCCAAAGCCGGCGCAAGATTCCCTCCAGAGGCTAACAGATACCATTTATACGTTTCTCTTGCTTGCCCATGGGCACACAGAGTACTCATCACCAGACTGTTGAAAGGTCTAACCTCAATAATAAGTTTGTCCATCGTCCATTGGCACATGGGCACTGAAGGTTGGAGATTCCCTTCCAAAGGTGATGAATGTGAAGGTGCCACTGAAGACCATTTGTACGGTAGCAAGAAGTTGAGCGATATCTATTACAAGGCCAACCCTGAATACGATGGTAGATTCACTGTTCCTGTCTTGTGGGATAAGAAGACTGAAACCATTGTTAACAACGAATCCGCAGAGATTCTAAGAATGTTAAACTCCGAATTCAACTCCATCATTGACGAAGATTATGCCAAAGTTGACTTGTACCCTCCAACCTTGAGACAAGAAATCGAAGGTTTACACGAATGGATCTATCCAAACATCAACAACGGTGTCTACAAGTCTGGTTTTGCCACAAAGCAAGAACCTTACGAAAGGGAAGTTAAGGTTTTGTTTGACAGCTTGGCTAGAGTTGAAGAAATCTTGAAGAAGAAACACGAAGCTGGTGAAAAATTTTTGGTTGGTAACGAATTGACCGAAGCTGACATCAGATTGTACACCACCATCATCAGATTCGACCCTGTCTACCACCAACACTTCAAATGTAACTTGGGTATGATCAGACATGACTTCCCACACATCCACCAATGGGTCAGAAACTTGTACTGGAATTACGATGCCTTTACTTCAACCACTAACTTTGATCACATCAAATTCCACTACACAAAGAGTCATACCCAAATCAATCCTTTCAGTATCACTCCTCTAGGTCCAATCCCAAACATTATGAAGTTGTAACTGGAACTTTTTGTGTGTGTTCTTCCTTCTTTGATTTAAGCCATTTGTTGGTCCTCTGCTTTCTCGACGTTTAATTATTCGTTTCCTTCCAGTTATTACGGTTTCTCCTCTTAGTTTTTTGTAGGAGAATATTTCAGATATCTTCCGATTAATATTACAATAAATTAATATGCAAAAAAAGGTGATGTTTTCTAAAGTTGTCTTTTATCTGTAGATCCACTAGCTCATTGTAGTAAAGCACACTTGTGGAGTAAAAAGTATATATATTATTCTGCAAGCCTGGGCATTGCTGCACCGCCTGCCTTGAAAAAAAGGCTTGTTGAAGTTTCGAGTCGTCACTTTTTTCGTCGTTCCTGAATACACTTCGACCGTGCAAATGGTCAGTGTCGATCCTTATACAACTGTTACCATGTCTTTATTCCTAAGAACACCTCGAATTTCTCAAATTAGCAAGGTTTTTAAACCTGTCTTCAGGTTCCAAACTACTGTTGCTGCCCCACTAGGTAAGTACTACATCTACCTCAAATTTAATCTGTAACGTATTATAACAACAACACTAACACATTACAACTCCAGCATAACATAGTTTCCCCTGCTTTATTGAATTTACGAATTGGCCAGATCGTTAAGATTGACAAACACGAAAATGCAGACAAGTTGTACGTTTCACAAATTCAAATAGAGCCAATCCCAGAGACGCAAACAACAGGTGACGTTACAACGAGCTCGGTCACAGCCACCACGCCCAAAACGTTACAAGTATGCAGTGGGTTGGTGGATTACATCCCACAGTCGAAACTGCTTAACTCCAAAGTGGTTCTAGTAACCAATTTGAAGCCATCCAAGATGCGGGGTGTTAAATCGGAGGCGATGCTTTTGGCTGCCTCTTCGGATGACCACAAGAAAGTTGAAGTCGTGACACCACCTAGCGATGTTCCCTTAGGAACCAGAGTCTACTTCCAAGGTTTCAAACCTGATTTGGCTCATTCTGGTGGTAGCAAGAGGATCAAAAGTTCACAGTGGGATGCTATTGTGAAAGGATTGAAGACCGACGGTAAAGGTAGGGTCGTCTTCGAACATGGTCAAGAATCCTCTTTGTTGGTCGATGAAGTTGATGGGAACGTTTGTACTGTTGAATCCTTGAATAGTTGTAACGTTAGATAAGGTTGATGGTGTCTTTTGTTCTTGTGTATACGTTAGAATTTTACTTGTAAATATTGAATCGATATAATCCCGCTTGTGTTACATTATAATCTTTTGAAACCTCGAAAGGTTAAAAGGAAATATCCCAATTTTGGGGGGGTACCACCATTGGTGTGCATGAAGGCATCCAAGGCGATCCATGTATAACTAAATAATATGCAATATGGGGGAAAGGAAATGGGTCTTTAGAGATTAAACTTCAGACGAGGAATTATTCTATATGTGCGTGCTCTAAACTGCTCAATATATCGTATAGAGGTAACGAGAAACAGCATGAATCATGGGATGTTGGCCACTTGGTAGCACAGCTATCCACCCTTTTTGTATCAGATGAAGTCTATGTTATAATATAGCGAGGTCAACCCCCTCCTTAATGACTCCTTCTGCTTAGCGATCGCGCCGAACTAAATGACAGAATTGGAACAATAGTTGGAGACTACACTATATATAGTTATAACTGATCGTTGAATAAAGGCCATGCATGGCCATTTCCAATGGTGGCAGGGATCAAGAAAACAGCCAACCAGAAGTGACAGCGGCATGGATGATGGGAGCAATACCGATGCAAGGAAATTCAAGCCGTCGGAGTGAGCCAGCTTGCCTATGGCGCAACTGTAACGGTATTAAGTGCAGCAAAATGCGGGGCAGCTCGATTCTCCGACGCGGGCAGGACGGGCAAGAGGGGGCGCGACGCCCACGGAGACAAGGGCCCTTCATTGACGCACCGACATGGTTGCAGGGGTTGGGGGTGTGGCCTGGGTAAGCTCCCAATCCCCGGCGGGCAGTTGTCGGTTCGGCTCTTGGCCAACGATTTCCTTGTGTTTTATATATATATCTTTTATATATATATATACCATTTCGTTTCTGGGCTTTTTTTTTGATCTATAGTTTCCTATATTCCCTACATTTGCAAATATCTAGGTGCTAACTTCTAATAAAAATCAAGAGCTCGAAGAAAAAAAATCCATGAGAAATTTGTTAACATATATATAAGCACACTATATATACGGTAGTACATAAAAAAATTTCAGCGTCAACGGGCCAATTGTTTCTCACCGAGTGGCGGAAACAGTCGTGAATAACCATATAATTAGTATATATATATCATCTGGCATAATTAACTTAGACATGTATATATATATGTTTCCAGCCAAAAGTTGTTAGCTTGTTTCCGAGATGTCCTTGCTATTGCCAGTTGTACAATTGAACTACTAGTTGTTAGAGATGAGTTTTGATTTTACCACACCAGTAGTTCGGTCGGTAGCTGCTACCATACCACCGATGATATGGTTAAAGCCAAAGTCATTAAAAGGACTTTTCCTGTGTGTGGCTGTTGTTACTTCCCTTTACGTTTCATTTCATTTATTTTATTTCCAACTTGTGAACAAAGCAAAAGAAAAAAAAAACAGAGAACAGAGAAAAAAAATCTGGGGTTGCCACAGACCTGGATCCTCCTCCTGTTTTTGTATCGGAGTTGAAAGACAACTCCTATGCGATATTTTAAAGACATGGAGTTTAAGTTTCTCCTGTTGGCTAGTTTCCTTGTTGTTTTAGCCGGTTACATGTTTGATGTCAGTAGTAAGTCAATAGACCTAGACTCATGTCTATGTGTGAATTATATGTTATTGTCCTTCGCAGTCTTTTAATTGTGATCTTGCCTGGTATACTCCGGGAGCTTCAACTTTTGTGAATATTTAAAGGAACAAAATTCCTCCTCGTATGGCTAGTTATCGTTGAAAGGGCAGATCGTTTTAAATTGTCTCCTTTTGATTGTTATTCAATTAATCCATCAATTTATTCTAAGAAAAAACAAAATGTCGGATCACTCTTCTAACACGGATGCACCAGCACATGTGGGCTCAACAGAAAAGATAACTAGTCCATACCACAATGAAGTGGCGCACGATCAGCTACCAAGATACGTCTTACGTGAAGAAACTCAATATACTTTACATCCACCAAGAACAGGTTTGCTACGTGTGAACTGGTACAAGAAGAAGGTTGGTGAAAGACAGTATCCATCCTCTTGTGCTGCTGGTGTTGCCCTCATCGCCACAAGTTTGTTCTCCTTAGGTTTGATCTTGTGTCATGCACAGAATGTCAAGAGTACCGCTGTATTATCCGGTGCATTCTTCTTTGCTTCAGGTTTCGTTCAAATTGTCTGTGGTATTTGGACCATGGTTGATAACAACGTCTACGGTTCTACTGTGTTTTTGTGCTTCGGTGGTTTCTTCATGTCGTTGGGTGGTATTGTGAGTGATGTCTTGAACGTTTCTGCTCAATATGACACTACTGAAGATTACAACAACGCTTTGGGTATCTATTACGCTTCTTGGACAGTGTTTACGTTCATTCTATGGACATCAACTTTCAAAGGTACTGTTCCTGTGTTTATCTTTAACCAGAATGTGTTCATCTTCATGATGTTATTCACGATTGGAACTTTCAGTGAACGTCAATCTTTGAAAACAGCAGCAGGTGTCTTCTGTTTCCTATCTTCTTTCAGTGGTTACTACGCTCTATATGATGGTTTGCACTTTGCTGCCAACTCCTATGCTACCATTCCAGAAGAAAACAAATGGTTCAGAATGCCAGGTTCTTGGGATATTCCAATCGGTTTACAGGACGTGCCATTGGGTTGAACAACGGTATTTCTTTTTGTTTCCTTTTAAGGTCCATCCCTTTTTTGTTGATTTTGTCGATAATGAAGTGTTCCCCTTTTAACTCTTATGTTCTCATCTATAATTTTAAATTACTCTCCAATTTTTTAATGACTTACAGTTAATGCAAATTTGACAAACATGTCCATTTTGACTTTTATCTTTTTTTATTCTTTTTGAGGTTGTTGTTATGTACTGTGTACGATATACTCTATTCAGTCCAGATTTGTATTTTATGGCAAACGCTTTTCCTGGTACAGCTTGATCCACCGTAGTCTGTAGACCAACAGACCATTTACGGACCCAAGTCGATCAACGTGGAAGGGGACATACGGGCCACGGCGCGTCGCGCTACATGAAAGAGAGATCTCCCCGTCCCTTGTCGACTCGACATTTTCGAGGCTCAAATTTCAATTTCAACGCAAACCTCGGCTTCACTCTATTGTTCCGGAAAAAATTTCCAATTTATTACACGATGGCGGCTGTTTTCAAATGGGTCGTCTGAAGACCTTTTTTTATTAAATCGATCTTCATTACATGTAAGATATGGGCGAATGACCGTGTGGAAATCAAGCACTGGGAAGTAGATCCTATATGCATGCGTATTGACAGTTATCGAGAGATCTAGAATACTTACGAGATCAATTGGCATTTTGAACGTCGATTGACGGTGTTCTGAGTACGAGTCACGACTCACGAGCACTATGTTTATGCAAGTAATCGAGAGACAAATTTTGGCCGAAGAAACGGTCAGTAGGTCGGAAATAACAAGCCGAAGCCCAGGTGGCAGGTGCTGCTGTGCTGTACACATGCTTTATAAGCTTTAATCGTTCAGAGGGAACGGCTCGGACGAAACCTATAGGTGTGCGACAATGCCGAATTGATCGATCCAGTGCTCCAGTACAGTACGTTCTCATTACTTAACCTGAAGATGGCGCGCTCTAAATGGTTCTGCCATTTTCTGAAAATTTTGGGTGTCCAGTGTCTAATCTCTAAGGTTAAAAATCTATCACTTATATATATGCTACATGAAATTCTCATGAGGTTTGTAGGAAATTAAAAAGAAGTGAATCTTTGAAAGCAGCTGTACTTAGAGGCAAATCTTACAATTTTTGTAATATAACAGCATTTTAGTATTTGCTGGGATTCAAAGATTCTTTTTCCCACAGAGACCAAGTGTGCCATATATATATATATACATATTTACATGTTGTTTACAAATTATAATCGTCCACGTTAATTACGTAACAATTTTCTCATTATTGTCAACACTTTCTCAAACCGAACACAAAAAATCGCAAGAATTACGGATCAAACGCGTATCAAGGTCTGTGTGGTGTCTCCTAAGGCTTTTTATTTGGAGGATCTATAGCTTAGGCTCCCAACTATCAACACAGCTGCTGTTTATATATGCTGACTGGAAAAACCGTTGAGGTTGGCCAGTTGGGAGAACTTCGATATAGATTGTATGAGGGACACTTAATGGGAGCAAGGCAGCTAATTAGCTCTCCCGGTGGTCGGTCGCACAGGCGTGGGCACGGATAGGGGCCAACGTGAGGAGAGATCGAAGCGCCCGGAGGTTCCGTGCCGCACACACACATATCTGATGAGTATATATATTATAAATTATAAAATTTGCAAGTTACAAGGAAAAGGCGCATTGCCATTATAGCCACTTACCCACCCCGCCTCGCCGATAGCAAGCTAGTATATATTATATATAATATATGTGTTTAAAGATAATTTCTCCGATCGTGAAGAAACGAGAAATTTTACAGCAAATCGTAGACACTAATAGCATATATGTATACTGTTTATATCAACCTTTTATAGGTGTTGAGTATATTCAAGTATATAACCCATATTTCTAGTTCCCCCCCCCCCCCACGGAATGTTGCAAATTGGGAGCAAGTTCTCAATATTTCGCAAGGTAAATTTGTGTGCGGCCATACGGATATTCGTGGTTCCAACTTCCAGTACGGGTTTAGACGATTTAATATTCGAAATCAAGGCAGATAGAAAAGGACACAAATGTGTGTACAAATTTGAATTTCAACCTAGAATGAATTTGAGTTTGTTTGTAAAGAAATTAGGTTCAGCAAATGAAAGTTATATAATATATATATATAATAATGTAGCTGTTGCGGTAGGGGGAATAATATATATATATATATATATATATATATATATATATATAGATTAAGGCAGGTGTAACTCTTCAAAATGGAAATTGAAATTTTAATCGGTCGATGGATCAACCATGACTTTCATCTTTTTCAGTGCATTAATTTCCACCTTGCCCAGTTGGGGATATTGAGCCGCACAAGAGCCGCTCTAAGCACAGGGAACCAGCCAGTCAACGTGCACTCTTTTGAAACATATATATATATATATATATATATATATATATATAGATAATAGCAGGTGAAATCAAGTTGGACAGAAGATGATCTTTAAAGAGAACTTACGGTATAAATATAATAGCTGACGATAAATTTTGTTAGCGCTTAACTATGGGGGAGATATCAATAGGTTTTACATCGAGTGTTTAATATATATATATATATGCAGCACCCCTCTACGTAGTGTGGTCTTGTTATTGAATATTTGTGGTGGTATTTAACACTATCCATTGAATCATCGGATTCTTTCCCGTCTAAATATATCGCTAGTTTTAGAATATATAGATTATATAGCAATATATTATACAATTCTTCTATCATTAGACATGGTAGATGAAAAGTTCGAGTGGTTTGCAGGCCAGCGTAATTACGTAAACGGCTCAGCGCCTTGAATGGATCGAGATCGAGTCACCGCCAGCAAGGCATCTGGTGTTCTGGGTACACTGTGCAGCCAGTGCGCCCCAGGGCCGGTCCACGGCCACGCCACCGCACCATCTCACCACGGGGCCTTCATGCCCCCTCACCGGTCACACTCACTCACTCACTCCCACCACGAAGCCCACAGCGACGCCAAAGCCAACGCCGGTGGACCCGTTGACACTCTCCACACGGTGGGAATGCAGCAGCAGCGTCGCCCCACCCCCCCCCC
>JAJMAB010000159.1:0-12705 GCA_030564825.1 Ogataea sithepensis | reverse complement strand
TTGTGACATCTGGATCTTCGGTGTACACGGTTGGTGCGGTGGTTGTTGCTACTCCATATGCATCATCATCTGTCGCTCAGCCATCAACTTTGAGTTCGTCAGAGTCCGCTTCTAGTGGCTCGTCAACATCATCAGTTGTTGCGATCGCCACCACTCTAACACTACCATGGTCTGAATCGTATGGCTCTACCTACACGACGGAGGTTGTTGTGACATCTGGATCTTCGGTGTACACGGTTGGTGCAGTGGTTGTTGCTACTCCATATGCATCATCATCTATCGCGGAGTCCTCAACTTCTAGTTCGTCAGAGTCCAGTTCGTACGAGTCCACTTCTAGTGGCTCTTCAACATCATCAGTTCTTGCGATTGCCACCACTCTAACACTACCATGGTCTGAATCGTATGGCTCCACCTACACGACGGAGGTTGTTGTGACATCTGGATCTTCGGTGTACACGGTTGGCGCAGTGGTTGTTGCTACTCCATATGCATCATCATCTGTCGCTGAGTCCTCAACGTCTAATTTGTCAGAGTCCAGTTTAACGACCAATGAGTCCGCGGTCTCAGATGTCTCAGTTACAGCGTCCTTGATTGCAACGACAATTGTTGTGCCTTGGACTCGGACTTATGGAACTATATATACGTCGCAAATTTTGGTGACCTCAGACTTTTCAACGTACACAGTTAATGCAGTAGTTATTGAAACTCCTTCTTTTGATTCAAATTCTGATGTTTCGGTACCTTATACTAACAGCAGTGTTTTGGCTGGAGATTCTAGGTTATCCACTAGCGATATAGGTTCAAAAGCGGATGTTTTTACTGCAGACACTTCAGCTTTCTCCTCTATATACCAATCCTTGCCCTCAGTTACAGGACTGCCTTTGTCCTCACCCGCAGCCGAATTCAATAATGTTGGAGCCTCTACTTCCAGTATGTCTGCGATTGGTGGTACAGTAACAACAACAACAACAAAAGCAACAACAGCAACAACATCATCATTATCCTCGTCATCATCATCATCCTCCAGAAGTTTTACTTCAGGATTATCATCAAATAGTGAATCCACAAGTGCAGCTCCTCTTATCAGTAGAGAATCAACTCTGACAGCTGTGTCACAACAAACCGTAATTTTAACAACATCGTCTAGCATCAGTAATGGAGAGAGAACTAGCGAGTCCAGATGGTCAAGAACTTCTGATACTGTTTTAGAATCTAGCTCTGCTACAACAGAGCGTACAACTTCTACTAATTTGGAAGAAAGTGTTTCCTCAACGGAGTTCACTACCACATCCAGGTCCTACGTGTCATCAGAGTGTGAGCCGGTGGAGTGTCCTACCACCGGATCTATTGTTGCAATAGGTTCGACTTCTTTTAGAGGATCAAATGAATTATCTACAGTTGCTGTAACTAAATCTGGGGTCGTATACTCAACAGCTACGGCTGCAGCCAGATCACCCTTAGCATATATCGGATCTGGTACACAAGCGGAGAGCTTAGGCAGAGTATCAGCAAGCAGCATTACAAGTGTTTTTAATACGAGCAGCTTTACAGAAGGAATTGGTCGGGAGACAGGATCCACTAGCCCTTTTGTAACTACCCTAGCTACAGTTTCAAGTGAAGCTTCCTTGACTTCAGCTTCCACAACTCAACCGATGATGATCTTGGAGGGATCGGCTTCGCCACCATATAACTTTCGATCGGTGCTAAAAGCGGTAACTTTAATGGCGATTTTGCTCTTCGCTTAGATTCGTTTTAACCATTTCGTTCTCTTTTTTACGCTTTTGATAATTTTTTTTAATGGACTGACTTA
Organism: Ogataea sithepensis; assembly: GCA_030564825.1. Classification (NCBI taxonomy): domain Eukaryota; kingdom Fungi; phylum Ascomycota; class Pichiomycetes; order Pichiales; family Pichiaceae; genus Ogataea; species Ogataea sithepensis. The sequence goes on along the minus strand of JAJMAB010000159.1, from coordinate 10,895 downwards.
GTTTATAGCGTTTTATTACTTCGATAGAGGCTTTGCTATCGTTTATTGTGCTTATTCAACTTCGAAAAGACCTTCAAACTTACATCTGTTTTCATAACTTTTTCGGAGTGTCTATTCGATTTCGGGCAGATCTCCTGTGTTCCAGCTACCATATTTTTTTATTTAGATGCTTTTAGTTTTACTTCTACTATCTAAGACGGTTATAAACTCGACACGAATAAAAAGATATATATAGGCAGAAATGCTTGTGAAGAAATATTTGGTGTAAGGATGTTAATACACCCATATATATTTAGAACGTAGATGCTTTATTTCTTTCCTTTTATATATCACTTTATAGTTACTCTTTCTTCAATCTAACATAATCTCAATTCAGTGATTTGCACAACAATGTTGACCGTAATTACAATAATTGGGTTCCAGAAACTATAATTGATAGTTTAACCTAGGTCAGAGGCCATACATGTTTATGGTTGGAGCCTAAATCATTTTTTTTTCCTACCTCCAATCAACTGAATGTAAAGCCTGCGGTTCACAGTTTTACATAGTTTAGACTCCCATTTTATATCATATGACGGAGGATTTATGGCGCCTGGGGAACTGACAAAACTCAAATAAAGGGTAAACACTTGAGTCAAAGATTAATTCCTTGGTAAATAGCTCAGTTCTTTAAACAGAAGGAAAATTCCTAAAGGCAAAGAGCCGCGTCATTTCGAGAAAAGACAGACAGTACTTTACGACCAAACACCATAAGACTTTTGTTACGACTATAATCTATGCATGTTTAACAAGAAGTTTGCATGTATGATTAAACAATAGATGTTACAAAATTGATGAGATATGATACCAACATAAAAGACTATTGATTCAACGCTTTTAACGATAATCCCATATTCTAAGGATTTACCAGAAGTATTGTTGTGGAACTATAAATAAACGTTAGAATTTTGAGACTACAAATAAGAATTGACAGAATTGGAGAAGAGACAAGTATCCAGAGAGTCATTAGGAAAATTGTCAGGCGTTCAAACTTAAGGTGGCATTGACCTAGAAGAATTGGGTAAATTTAAAGCTTTCTAACTATCAAACAGCAATAAGGAATAAAGAAAAGAATGCCACTTTTATCAGCAGGTGAAAGACACTCAAGATCGCCGAGCTTAACATTTTTGAAAACGGATTAGTAGATTTGATGTTGCTTGCTAAAGGATCAGTTTTAAATGAATTCAAGTTAACAATGCGATGAATGTTACAGTTTCTTTTTTTGAGGTTGAGCTTAAGAGTGTGTCCATGTCAAAATTTCAATCGTAGAAGAGATTATATCCATTTTTGACGAAGTAGATAGTCGACAGAGGTGATTCGCTGATTAGCAATTGTAATAGCTGAACGTGCGGGTCAAGGGCACCCTAAGCAGAAGTTGTACAACGGGCTTGCAGTTTTAGATCATGTAGTGTGATGAAATATACGCGTTGCGGCTTAGCCTACGAGTATATATTGGTATAACACACTAATTTATTTTGTACTTCTATATATCACTTTATAGTTCTTAGTTCTTTACCGAAACTCCTTAATATATACTATCTCCGTTGCACAACATGTAGTTTCCTCCCATAAAAAATTGAGAATGTTGTAGTCGCAGCGAGTCTATGGTTTTTTGTCCCCAAAGATATATATATATATATATATATATATACTTCTGATGAATGGCTCAGTCCTTCTATTATAAAATTTGCTTTTTAAATTTAATGTACGAAGCATGAATATATTATATATATAGTGCAGGCTTTCAAGTATTAATTGGAAGTCGCTTTTCCTTAGCCGACTGTAGGAAAAGGCACAATTACACAAATCCGATGGCGGCGTTTGGAATATTGTATATATATATATATATATATATATATATAACCAGAATTGGTGAACTCCCAACTTTCAAGTAAGTCAAAGTTCATTTTTTTACCTGATGAGCAAATTTATTATGAAGTATATATAGCAAGAAACTGAAATCTTTAGAAAAGTTAAGTTTGGTTTCTATGTTACATATATCAGGTCTCTTCAGACTATAAATATATGAGATTTAAGAAGGGCTTGTAATCAAGAGTCTACAGGGCATTGTGGCAATGGGAAATCGGCTTTTTATTGGCAGCAACTTGCCATGAAGAGCCGAGATTGCGGGCATTTTGATTAAATTTATAAGATCTAGAAATATGCATGCATGTATATTAAAACTATGATATATTGTCGCGGTAAGTCTCACAGTGTTTTGTGGCAAAGTACTGTCTTTTCTCTAATGAACAGTTCTGTTACATAAGAGCGGCTCTTTTTCTCTAAGAATAATCCTTTTGTTTAGAGAACTGAATTTTTTACCAAAGAATTAGTTTTTGACTCAAGTTTTGACTCTATACTCCATCAAATATCTTTACCAGTTAAACCTAACTTTCTCTATATATTAATATATCGACAAATTTAATTCTTAAATATAAAGCCAGTATGTGTAAAAAATTGATTGCTATTCAACACAAAAATAGTTTCTCCAGAGAAAAGGCAGAACTCCCACGCAAACAGCAGTTTTTACGTAATTGAGCCGTTCTTTGGAACAAGGACAGTATTTGCGATAAAAACCCCCTGAGACTTGCTGCGACTATATATATATAAAATTATAGGGTTCATTCACCACACTTAGTGCGTCGCCAAGTTATGAGATATAGCGGATTCTTACACAGCGTAGGTGTCTCATTAATAATTATTCATAGGCGTTGCTTAACTATGAGCGAAACCAAAAAAAAACGACTAAGTCACCTAAGTCACTGAGAGAGAGGTCGCTGGGATTTCATGAGAGTTACGAAATTAGGGAAAATGGCTGGAGCAAAATTTCAACTTCTTCACTTCTACTCATATTATATTGATTAATATAGCATTAAAAAGCCTTTTCAATTCTGACTACAATGTATATTTTAATTTTCCCAATTAATAGTGAAAGGAGTTTGAATAGTTGATTAGAAGCAAGACACAGTTTGAAACGGTTTGGTGCGGTATTGCACCGTTTTTCCAAAATCGCTCTAATTCATCATTTTTAAAGATAAAGACATAGAAAAAAAAGACGACATGATAGGTCACATATCAATTAATAACTTTTTTGTTTTAAATTAAGATAAATATTGTTACAGAGATATAAATTTATACATTTGGGGATTGGGAAAAGTTATGCCAATCTATCTTAACAATTTTTGCCGGCCTGATTTCCATACCTAAGAGAAATTAAAAATTGGTATATTATATAATAGAAGAGACGAGCTGTCAATCAGTTTGTGTTTGAGATGTGAATGTGTGCGCATGGCTGCAGAGATATATGCATGTGTGAGAGGAACGAGCCATGCTAGCAAAGATATTACAAATTGCCTTTTATTCTATATTATATATAAAATTGAATTGTTCAGAAGATGATGAGCTGTGGGATGGTATATTAAATAAATTATGCGACATACATGCATGTGTGTAGATCAACTTGCTTCCGAACAAAATGCAGACACTTGGAGAGGACTCACTCTGAGTGCGATCGGGACTTAGAGTTAGGAGCCAGGGCCCAGGACTCCAGGAGTGGAGTCAGCAACTGCATGCAATATTAATTAATATAAAATATATGGCATGTCTCACGGTGTTTTGTGTGTTTTATCGCAAAGTACTGTCTTTTTTCTAATGAACGGCTCTGTTACGTAAAAACTGCTGTTTGCATGGGAGTATATTAATATATAAAGAAAGTTAGTTCTAACTGGTAAAGATATTTGATGGAGTAAAAGGTCAGAACTTGGGTCAAAAACTAATTCTTTGGTAAAAAATTCAGTTCTCTAAACAAAAGGATTATTCTTGGAGGGAAAGAGCCGCTCTTACGTAACTAAGCCGTTCTTTAGACGAAAGTCTGTACCTTGCGACAAAATTCACCGTGAGACTCGCCGCGACAATATATAATACATGTCGGCGTTGACATTCTCTGAGATATATAATATAAATGATTATAACCTACTATAAAACTGTTTAATATAATATATCTTATAATATAATTAATAAATTGTATCCCTCAAACCGTAATAACGTCTAAAAGATGAGCTGTGGAATTTCAACTACATGACGACGAATAAACATCTTATGAACTGTGAGGTGTGGTTAATTCCGAGTGATGAGAAGGGAAACGAATAGAATTACTTTGAGTGAAAATGTACCATAAATTTATATATATATATATAATATATAATATATAAAATTTATATAGATATAACTGCATCTGGGTGTACCACAAATTATCCTCCCCATATCCCATATGCCAGTTCTCATATAATATATATAATACTTATATAATACATATATGCATGTGAGAATCAATTTTGAGAGAGAAGGAATGCAAACACACAAACCAGCAAAAAGTAAAATATATTAAGAAAAAGAAAAGAAACTGCCTCTCGCTAGAATTTATCTGATACGCATCGAACTGAGCGGTTTGGGGCGCGTGGGACCGTGGGTGCTCACTGCTGAGTCTGACACTGCTGAGCAGCGTGCGTTGTGCAACCGCTGGCGTTGCGGCCGGTTTTGTTATATATATTATAACGTACAATTCCTGCCGCATGTGTGTGCATCTTAATAATAGGGCTCTCTATAGCAATTTCTACACAAAATTCGATGATGGATCGATTGCAAAATGGCACTTTTTCCAGTCAAGGGAGGCAAGATAACCACAGTTTGTAAAATTTAAACATGAGCAAAAGACCGTGTGTGTGGGGCAATCATACAACCGCAACTATAAGACCACGGAGAAGCCATACCAATAGGACTGGCCTATAGTATAAATGCTTCGATTAATTCTGTGATCACACTGCTACAAATTAAAAACATTAAATTTATATTTATATATATATATATATAATATTGATTAATTTGTTGACCAGCTGACAAGCAAAATTGAGAAAAACTAAAGGAACATGCCCCCATTCGGAAATCCAGATAATTATGATCTGTACCCCAAGTTCGAACTCTTATGCCGATCCACCGTGTGTGGCACTGTGGGAGATTGGGGATTCAGCATCACTGCAACTGATACGCCATGTGTATAGGGGAAAGCCTGTCTCCCAGTAGATTACCCTGGCAAGTTGCCACTCTGAATTTTACAAACTAGCCGGGTTAAAATTAATAGAAGGGGGGCGTTGCCGCGACCCCATCGAACAGAAGAGATGCGCGCGATACAATCGCGTAGTCCCCCATTCACGCGGGCAAGGGAAAAAGCCCCGAGAGCCGAGGCACAGGGGGGCCTGCCCGTTGAGTGGATGTACCGTGTGCTCTTTATTTTCCCCAGTGTGTGAATTATTCCTGAACTCTTCAACCGTTACCGTCACCATGTATACCACATATATATATATAATATATATATATAAATATACATATACGACAAGAGTCAGACGAATCAGAGGGCTCCATGATTCTAAATCTCGGGATCATGATTTATTCGTCCGGAACAGCAGCAGTGAACATCGTTGATTGTCCACAGCGTCTGAACAATCAAGGCCTTCCCTATCGGAATTGTTGAAAATATATATGGGGCGTTGTCTACCGCTCACAGCTCATGGTCGGTACGACCTTATATACAAGCTGCTATACCCCTGCAGAGAATCCAAGGCAAGCTCCATTCCTCGAATGCTGGGTCTAACACTGACACAGGGATGAGAGTCGAGACTACTCCGATAAAGTCCTTTTGCACTCGCGTCAGACTCTATTCCAAATTCTTATAGCACGTTCGTAGAATTAATCATATAATATATATATATATACATGCATGCATATGATAGACTTATACAATGTTGAACTTAGACAATACAACTGTATTTAAAAAAACGATGAAAAAGAAGAAAATATTAAGTACAACAATAAGTAACCAGTAAACTGTTGAAATTTATATAATATACATGGCAAAAAGAGAAGGGTAAAGAAATGAATTTAAAAACAGCTGAAAAAATATAGGACTATAGTGAACACGATGACGATACGAAGCGGATTGCCTCACTGCATATCAGATGATGGGATCTTAACATAGTAACTCTGTAGAGCCCTTTTCAAAGCAGGAATCAATTTTTCCCACTCTAGGATTCTAACCTCTTTGTCAAATCCTCTTGGTTTTCTGATTTCATAACCCATGATTCTTTGAGCCAATTCGTTTCTGAAATCGGAATTTGTCTTTCCCTGATGGGAAGTCGCAGGGGAATTAGAGGGTGCCGAACTTGGAATATTCACCTTCTTTGAGCTGATAGGCTTTTTAGACCAGAACGGAACCAAATTGGACCTGATTCTACCTCTTTCTTTTCTTCTATCTTTAGGGTTTGGGTTTTCTGTACCAATCAATAATTCAACAATCTTAACAACTTCGACACTAGTGATGTAATGCTGCTTGTTCAAATGAGACTGATCTCCATCATCACTAACGATGTTGACATCGTCATCTTCCGAAAATTCGTCACAGTACAAATACTCTAAGCACGAGACCTCTGTAATATCAACACCTGGTTGCGCTTTAACAGGTTCAGGATTAGATTCAGCAGATCCAACAATATGAAAAGAAGCTATAATTTCGTTATTTCTCTGTCTTCTTTCAATTCTAATGATACGACGCTTATCACTCTTTTCTTCTTCATCCCATTTGGGCTTGCAAATACTGGATTCATCTGCATCAATGAGAGATAACTTACACTTTATAAATTCGTGCCCATCGCTGTTCTTATCTCCTTGGGGAGGTTTAGTAGCTGAACCTCCAGACGAAACCCCACGAACAACAGGGTATCTCTTGGTAACAATTGTATCCAAATCAATACCATTGTAGGAATTGACATCATCGTCATCGTCATCATCATAATCCTCTTCCATTTCAGATGTCTCTTCAGTTATATTCTTAACGACGGACAGATTTTGCAAGTCATTCTGCGAGCCATTGCCGCTGTGGTTCTCTTCCATGTCAGCTGCAGCTCCATCCTGATCAATGGTTTCATCAAGGTTATCGTTGTACTCTTTATAATCAGACTGAGGCATAAAGTTCTTGAAATCAAACTCGCTGTCGAGGCTTTCTCTTCTAGAGAGGTAGTCATTGTGTGGACCTTGATAGTTTGCAGATGGAGGAGGCAAACAAGCAATGGCCGGCGGGAACAAATCGACATTCTTGACTTGAAGCTGCGATTCCATTTCTAATGGCTGTTGTAATTGTTGTAATTGCAGTTTTTGCGCTTCGTAATAAAACTCAGTTGGTGTCATCGAAGTTGATGAAGAACTCGTTGCAGCATCTTCTGTAGATGAATAGTCAGAAGAAACGTCATTCTGCGTTGCGTAATAGTACTGTGGGTCCGCTGAACTCATCTGAAGTTGCGAAAACGAAAATTGAGGTGATTGATAATATTTATGATTCTTCTGCTGGGCCTGTGGTTGATATGCGATTTGTTGTTGATAACCAGGCTGGACTTGCGTTTGCGGAACCACAAAGCTGTTCCCATATTGGTTCATATAATTATTAAAATAATCATCATCGAGAAATAGATCGGATGTATTCAAATCATAAGAACTGACTAAGTTGGCTTGGCTGGTCGTGTCATCAATTGGATAGCTTGACATCGCACTGTAGGATTGGGTCATTTTGCAAAACTGGGAATCAGAATACGTTGCGTATAAATCAAAAAAAAAAATAAAATTGATTTGCTAGCGAGAGTCTGTAGTTGTTAGCTTTAAGTTTTCAAATAAGAATTGAAGTTGGAATAGAAGTCAAAGGACTAACAGCTAGAATGCGGGAAATTCAAAAGCTATATATATATGTATATATATTTATTTTTTTATTTATTATAGGTATAGATATAGGCAGATATAGGATATATATATATATATATATATATAGTTATAATATGTATATATATATCGGGTCAACTCAACCTGGCCTAATCAGAAATTTCCTTGCTCCCTTCATGTAACTATAACAATAGGAGAAACCTCATAAATTTGGATTGTCTCAAGCATAATCACGTTTCTTTTTTTTTTTTCTTTTTTTCTTTCTTTTTGCAGTTTTTCTGCCAATTTACTTCGATCTTTCTAAAAACTAAAGCCTATAATCAGCGCAGCCTGCGTTATAAGCCATGATAGAATTTGGTGCATGTAACATATATTAAATATAATATATAATATATCTAAATTATACAATACAGGCTCTTGGTCTTAAGTAATAAAAATACCATATAAGCTTGGCCTCTCTGCAGCCGCATGCATGGCGTAGTTATATTTATTATTGATTGCAAATTTCCAAGATAATTTATATATATATATATATATATATATATATATATAGCTGCCATGTGCATTTCTACTCTGTGGAGTTGAAATTGTCGCCAATTGCAACCGACGCCCTCGGTGGCCGCGACGTGGCTCACCCAGCCTGACATGGCCGCCTAGCACAGATGAAGTACTTCACTGCAGCAGTGGTCCGCAGCAAATGATCACTCAAAAAAAGAATAAAAATTGCTATATATATATATATATATATATATATATATATATATATTATATTTGTCAAAGAACGCATGTCCTAACATTTCGGGGAACGATCATTTTAATATATATATTATATAATATATATAATATATAGGCAATTTATACCCATGCGCAAGATTGCCTTTTTTTCCCCTATGCGGAATAAATTATACAATACATTATATAATATTATATACATATTATATTATAATATATATATATATATATATATATATATACATCGATAGACGATTAAAAAAAAGAGTTAAAGATTACCCCTGCTAAACAAGGGGCAAAGAAACACTCATGTGTTAAGGAATTATCGTTAGGAATTGGAGCTCTTTTTGTTTGCAAGCTATCGTGCGTTAACCCTATAATATATATTATAAGCCTTCAGAAGTCTCTACGGTTTATGCAAACATATGTGTCTCTGCATATATATATATATATATATATATATATACCTTTTCGTTACAATTAGCAAAGATGGATGTGGGAGCTCGGAGGGAAACCAGTGCCCCACTGTCTTCCCTATCACCCGTAATTATCATTGAACGGCTCAATTACGTAAATGCCCTATTTTGCATTCTCGTTGTAAGTGGTGAGTTATAGGTTCTAAGTTGTAGTAAAAGTACCATGTTCTCGCACTATAATTGGCTTTCTATTGATAAAAATGGAACTGTATTTACCCGTGCCAACCTGAGTTTTCCTCAAGAACTCACTAGGTCGCATAATAAATATACAAACCCTGAAAGTTATACATTATCCCGACAGTTAGTTCTATATAAGAACATCAGCGATCTTTAACTCGAATTATTAAATCGCGGCGCCGCCCTATCATCAAATTCAAGGAAAATTTGCAAAAAAAAACACGTTCTGATACCAGATGGCATAAGTCACTGTAACAATTAAATTATATAATATATAATATATATCGAGTAATATCTATAATATATATATATATATATATATATATATATATACTCAATTGAGAGTTTTCTAAGGCACCTAATGTACTGCTATTAGACGAACAAAATAGAAGAATCCTATATATCCGGGTACACGCCGACCTGTTTTCTTCACCATAGAAAAAACAAAGGGCTCTTTACAACTTGACATTATAGTGCCGTGATCGATCTATATATTTTTGAAAACTCATTGCAAACAGTTTTATAAGATGAAGTTTTATATCACACTTTATAATTTATTTATTTATATATATATATATATATATATATAATATTAGACCTTAAAGCCTATATATTCACATCAAACTTCTATGCTGACTGGTGTTGCAAATCCCAAAGGTCCATTGTTGACGCCTGAGCTGTCGCAGAAAACTAGTTGACATCAAATTTGGTTTCGATTTTGGAACTACCTTTTTGAGTGGCGTAAGCATGCACCTTTTTAGGCCGAGCCTCTTGATTTGAGTCGTGAAGCTTATAATTGCTATATAATATATATATATATATATATATATATGCATGTGCATATAGTTCTTAAGAACAATTGATTGCAAATTCGAAATTCTTTAAAGGGGCGAAGCTGTTACCTCAACCAATTTTATAGGTATAATATATATATAGAGTACAACTTGATGATGCAGCGAACAAATCAATATAATATTACTTATGATTTCTATCTTATATATTATATTAAAAATTGGTAATTGTGATCTGTTATTTACATGCATATATAAATTAAAAGTTTTTTTTTGCCGGAGATTAAGAGCTAATTTTGTCTCTACTTTCCACTTTGTACAAACTGTAGATCACCACCAACAAAGCCAGTATAACCATGATATATTACAAAGTACTGTCCTCTCTCGAAAAGACGGCCTTGTTACGTAAGAACCCCTTTTCCTCTAAGAGTTCTTCTATTGTTCAGAGACCTGAGTCTTTTTTACCAAAAATTAGCTTTTGACCCAAGTTTTGATCCTTTACTCCATCAAACAAACATTCTCTATATATTAATATATGGATAAAGATAATTCATAAATATAATGTCAATTTTTTGGATAGACAGTATGACTGAAAAATTGATTGTTATTAAGCACAAAAACAGTTTCTCAAGAGAAAAAGCAGAACTCCAGGCAAACAGCAGTTTTCAGGTAATTGAGCCGTCATTTGGAGAAAGGAAAGCACTTTGCGACAAAACACCGTGAGACTCGCTATATATATATATATATATATAATATATATTTTTTTAACACAGAAGTTGAGAAAGAAATTATTAACAGCATGCTTTTTTAATTCTTTAATGTTCATGGTTTTAGCTACAATTTACCAAAATTTGTTTTTGAACCAATTGTGTTGGCCGATGTGTGTAATATAATATATATAATATATATATACAAAAATTTT
>JAJMAB010000158.1:0-12945 GCA_030564825.1 Ogataea sithepensis | reverse complement strand
TTATTGATTCCAGCCACCAGCCAAAGTGGAAAGTTGTACTAGTTGAAAGTGGGCCTATATATAATTGGATATATGTGGATATATATTATATATAATGATTATAAGAATTGTATATATATGCTATATTCTGCCATCCCAGTTTATGAATCTAAATTAGCGGTCGCTGCAATTTAAATAATTCCAATTCAATATCCCTAGGGCATCGTTACAGATAGTAAATCATGTTTATGGTCAAATGACTGCGTAAGTGAAAGTATATATCGCGCTAATTAGGGCATAAACCTTTGATACTGTAACCGTTAACGACTATAGGCGTCTATCGACGCTTATCGACGTTGGTTCTGCGAACAAACCAAGTATTCTTAAGTACTTTGGATCTTTTAATTGTTTCCTTTCCGTTATCTACTACTTTATGAGTCCTTCTTCTTAGAGGAGGTGATGCAAAGTTTCAGAAGAGGCAGCATCCAATTTGATAAATCTGGGTCTTGGTAATGTGGCTAAGTCTTGGACTAGCTCAATTCGACAATCATAATCGGTGTGTTTGGGTAGCTCAAAGAGGCTGACAGGAAATTCCTGCGCATCTACGTCGCTTATCAGCCAAAATTTGTTAAACAAGATCCCTGCCACCGCATTCCTGCATGGCAATCCATCGACTCGACAACTCAAATGGTATTTCAGTGATGAGACGTTGACGATACCAAATCTTTTGGTTACCCTTCCCTTCACCATTCTCTCCACTGGACACACGATCACCCACACCTTTCTTGTGTTTCCGTCCGGTGATAAACTGGCTTTTGGACGAGATCTGATTGATCTTTACGATCTCCGGGAATCTCAAGTTTGTGGTATGCCATCCTTTGCCGCTTTCATTGACGAGTTATTTGAGGAATTTCCTGTCAGCCTCTTTGAGCTACCCAAACACACCGATTATGATTGTCGAATTGAGCTAGTCCAAGACTTAGCCACATTACCAAGACCCAGATTTATCAAATTGGATGCTGCCTCTTCTGAAACTTTGCATCAAGAAATTCAGACGCTCCTTGATAAAGAATTTATAGTACCTGTGCGACCAACCACCTCCTACACCGTTCCCTTTGTTGTCCATGGCAAAAAGGATCGCCCTGTGTTTAACTATGCCCCTTTGAACGCCATCACTGTTTCTTTACCAACTTTGATCGTGCCGTTTAATGAATTGCTAGTGAACATGCAAGGAATTGTTTTTTCCACTATTGATTTAACGAGTGCCTACCATCACATTCGAATGCCTGATAGCGAAGCTGCTACAACGTTCAGAGTCGGCCACCGCTTTTTTGTTTGGAAAGTCCTTCCCTTTGGATTAAAGAATGCCCCGGAAGTGTTCTGCCGCTACATTAGTCATATTCTTGAGTCACATTCATCGTATACACGGACTTATCTAGATGACACTATTGTGTTTAGCTCATCCATCGCGGAACATCACAAACATTTGCGGGCTATCTTTGCTACGTTACACGCCGCCAATTTGCATATCAACCGTGTTAAAAGCCAATTCTTTCAAACTGAGATTGATTGGGTTGGTCATCGCCTGGTCGCTTCCTCGTCTGGTCTTATAACCGTTCACCCATCTGATTCGACAATCGAAACGATTCGCGGATTCCCCGTGCCACGTACACGGAAGGATCTCAAATCATTTTTAGACCATCTCGCCTATATTTCCTTCTTCATACCGCATTTTGCTCAAAAGACAGCATCCTTAACCGAACTCCTCGAGAAAGACAAAGGTTTCAAGTGGTCATCTGATGCACAAAATGCGTTCGTCACCTTAAAAGATTTGGAAGCTGCCTTTCTCTCACGCTATCCATTTCATTCTTCACTCCCGACTAAGATCACAACCGATGCTAGTGATTTAGCCGTTGGTTGCGTCCTTTGGCAGAAACATTCTTCTTTGTGGTATCCCATAGAATTTCGTTCATCCAAACTTGACCAATCTCAACGAAAATGGAGCACATTGAATAAAGAACTGTACGCCTTAAGGTTTGCGACTAGAAAATTTTATTATTATATTAGTGGTCGGACTACGATCGTTGAGACTGATAATAAACCATTGGCCTCCTTGTTCCAGATGGATAATCCTACAGCTAAACAAGCACGCTGGCTTGAAGAACTTCTAGGATTCACGTTGATTGTCACTCATATCCCTGGTTCAACCAATAGGATTGCTGATTATCTTTCGAGATTTCCGGTTGAATACTCGTCTGATGTCGTAATCAACACAACTCTTGTAACAGCGCTTCCTAACTCATTATTATCATCATCATCATCATCATCATCATCATCATCATCATCATCATCATCATCATCATCATCATCATCATCATCATCATCATCGTCATCATCATCATCATCATCATCACCATCATCATCATCGTCTTCATCATCATCCCATATACACCGCAAGCCGTCTTCGGATTCATCTTCTTCGCTTCTTCACCTTGCTGAATCATCTTTTGGTTCGACCATTGTTCGTCTGTCTACGGATTCTGCGTTTACACAACAAATTATCACCGGCTATAATAATGACGACTACTTCCGTCCGATTTATGCGAATCCCGCTGACTATCCTAAGTATTCAATCCACGATCGTCTACTCTATATGGATGACCGTCTTTGTTTACCGAAAAATTGTCTTCAGGATTTTTTGAATGCTTTTCACGCTTCTCCGCTAGGTGGTCATGTTGGCATTTCCAGAATGACTACAATGGCTCGTAAGCGTGTGTTCTTTCCCCACTTGTTTGATGTTATTACCAATTATGTTCGCTCTTGTCAGGTTTGTCAGTTAGTCAAATCCCGCAATCGAGCAACCTCTGGACTTCTTCAACCATTACCTATTCCTGATGGTCGATGGAAAGTTATAGGTATAGATGTCGTTTCAGGTTTTAGGACGGCCTCTTATTTTGGTACAGACGTGAATGCTGTGTTGGTTATAGTTGATTTTTTTACTAGCAGGAACCATTTTTATCCAATTTCTACTTCGCACGATACTGCTGCCTTGGTTGAATTGTTCTTAAGAATGTACTATCCCTTACATGGCCTCCCTGACCATATTGTTTCGGATCAAGCTCCGCAGTTCTCTAGTCAACTATGTTCCACCTTGCTAAAACAATTTGGTATTACTCACCATTTAGTGACCAGTGCGTTTCATCAAGGTTCTGGAAAAGTCGAACGGTACATTAGAATGTTAGAGGATTACCTCCGTTCGTTTGTCCATCTTCCTGAAGATTGGATTTTATTTCTACCGCTAGCTGAATTTACTATTAATGCGATGCCTTCGCTTTCGCTTGGCGGATTGTCACCTTTCGAGGCAGATGTCGGTTACATTCCCACCTCGCCATATAGTATCCAGTACTCTTTTTCGGACCCGGGACGTGATGCCAGTTCTATCGCAGAACTGCTGCAACGCTATGATAACGCCATTAGATTAGGCTTAATGAAAAGCCAGAAGAAGAACAAAAGTTTTTTCGATAGAAGACATGTTCCGAAAGAGTTCGAAGTTGGTGACCAGGTTTACATTGATACTATCGCAGTACCATCGTTACCTGATGTGCACAACCGTCTCTTACCACGGTCTTTGCGAACGAAATTTATTGGTCCGTATACTATAATTGAGAAGATTAATCCAGTTTCCTATAGATTAGAGTTACCAATTACATCTAGACTGGATAACAAGTTTCACGCCGCTCAATTAAGGTTGCGCAATAAGATTTCGGAGGATTATATCCAATCCTCAATACGTCCTCAAATGTTTAGACAGTATAAGGATGGTTCGGTTGAAATGGAATTAAAGTCCATTGAAAGTCATAAGAAGGTCGGAAGAGGTTTCCAATTAACGGTTCGTTTTCAGGATGACTCCTTAGAAACTTTGCGGCTTAAGGATGTCATTAAGACAGCAGCTGAAATGGTTAAAGAATATGCCATACGAGCCCAGGAAAAGTCCTTAATTGACGTGGTAACCGCCGAATTATCTCAAACATAAGAGTAGACGTAATATAGGGTTTCAGGTTCCCTTTAAAATTCCCTTTTTTTTTAATCTGTTCAACGACTAAAGGCGTCTATCGACGCTTATCGACGTTGGTTCTGCGAACAAACCAAGTATTCTTAAGTACTTTGGATCTTTTAATTGTTTCCTTTCCGTTATCTACTACTTTATGAGTCCTTCTTCTTAGAGGAGGCGTCTTAGAACTGAAAACAGTGGTCTGCAGGTTGTTGAGAGACCAACCGACAGACTTATCCACACTGTCTTTCAGGACTCTCTATATCTTATATAGTCTATTACGTGAATATAATCCATGAACAATTATACTTAGATCATCTTTAAATAATCTACATTTTATAACTATCGTTATAGATACCCTACATAATATATATAAGGACTTTCAACATATTAGTCATGTCACAGATAAGTAGTCGAATCCCAAGTTGAAATTGCTTTTGTAGAGTTTGCTTTTATTTAGAAAGTGCCTAAAAAGCCCGATGCCGCCGCCCCACATCGTTGCACAATCGTATTACAGTTCGTTGGCATTGGCAAGTGCAACTTGGCGGTAACTACACAGCGACTCAAAACATTTTTTTCATAACCCTTCACGTGACCATTTTGGGTTATAGGAGTTTCCAAATTTTTCATCACATTTTTAAAATGACGTAATACATATAAATGAAAAAATTAAACATCAGTGCACCACAGATCTTAGATCTACAACCATTTCCTAGAACAGTGTGTGTGCAAGTTAAAGTGTATGAATGTCTATACATTTAATCTGTCTAAATATATTTTTCAGAAGAATCTAAAAGTGTAATACTTTAAAATAGTGTTGAAATATGTGATTTCATAATTAGGTAATAAAGATTACCAGCTAGTGATTAAGTAATAGATTCAATAATAGGTCTATCTGAGAACCTTATGTTTATATAGGAATATGTATAGAGTTATATATATTGGTCATAACTAGTGTTATGATAGAGTGCATGACGTGAAACGTACTTGGGATACATAAGAGATTTATTCATATATGTGTGCATGTATTCAATGAATATATATAGTCTACATTCTTTGATTATGTATCTTTTTAATCTAATAATTTTACCACAGTACTGACTTCCGGAGGAAATCCCCTACTATCTATAAATACACTAGGAAATGTGTGGCATATTTAATACCTTCTTCTATTGCCATAATCTTTTCCATTAAAATTATCGCTTCCTCCCCTGTTGATATTGCCTCTATATGGCTGCGAGTTATAATTCTTTTGTTGGTCGATAAATCCTGATCTGGTAGGTGTATTTCGAAAAGGTCCAGAGGGAAGTGGTGCTCCTCTATTAGCAATTTGGGGTTTGTATTCATAGCTGTTTTTGTTGTTACTGTTGTTATAACTGTTGTTATAGCTGTTGCTGTTGTTGTAACGATTATTACTATTGTTGTCATTGTTCCTATTAGATGATCCTTTTCCAAGTGGCAAAAATCCAGATTTTGAGGGTCTTTGGGGAGCCCCTTTGGATTTAAGCGAACTCGGTGGTGGCATGGTGTTGTAATTGGCTCTTTTTCTAGTGTTATCACCATTGGAATATTCGTCATAGAGGTTACCTCTCTTTCGTTTACTGGATCCGCCTTCTTTGTAGTTACTGGTGGATGCTCCACCGCTGTAATAATTATCAGTATGCGTAGGCATGTTTCGCAGGATCTTTCTGTACTGTCCTCTTAGTTCTTTAGGTAGGTTGTCTCCAGTAAATGCAGATCCGTTGATGTTCGGCGTTTTAGAAATTCTCATTTCAAGGCATTCATCACCATAATGCCCCCTTCTTGCACAGTTGTAGCAATATATGGCATTCACTGGGTATGCAAAGGCATGATCACCATCATATGAGCATGTTATGTAGCTTCTCCAAATGTTGGGGCATCTATCATTTGAATGATTTTTTGATTCACATTCCGTACAGTAATTATACTTCTTCCTTTCTGTGCATTGATTTCTGAAATGACCTCTTTTGCCACAGTTGCTACAAACCATGGACTTGGGGCACTGTGTCTCGTAATGATCGTCCACTTTACCACATGCATGGCAAACAACAACTTTGCAATTGGCTCGTATATGCCCCCTTCTATGGCAGTTCGAGCAGATAGGTTGAGATGTCTCAGGGTCAGTCACACCAAAATATCTTCCCTCGCCTCTTAGTTCTGCTAGTTCGTCATTGTTATTGCTTATCTCCCCAAATTCAGAGCTGAAAATCGAGTGTTCTTTCTTTGAACCATTCGTAGGGGGTTCTACTTCTTCCCCCAAAAGGGTAGTAATGTCGTCATTATTCTCAGCTTTTGTAGCTTCTTCATTGGTATCACTGAATTCTTCTTCATGGTTCGTCTGATCGGTCACAACTTGAGGCTCGTCATCTTCTATTATTATAGGACTGTTGGTGATTAGATTCATATCGTTAGTATGGTGGCTATTGAAAAACAATTCCTTCGTAGACCCTCCTCTTACCTTTCAGCGTCGTAACCAGAATCTGACATTTTCTGTAAAGTGATTCAATGTACGGGTGCTATGTTTAAATGATTAAATGAGACTATATGAGTATCCGAATTACGTATGGCTCCCAATATTAAGTGTTAGGAGCTTTGATATCTCAGATTAATTGAAGACATAAATTTTTTAATCGATTTTTCTCATGAGCCGTTGAACTTTTTCCTTGCTGAGGTCATCAGCTTTGTATGCAATTTACCCGGCCTATGTTTCGATGGACGCGAAACCAAATTTTTTGTCAGTATTAACTATGGGGACAAAGCTTTGACAACGGATACAGAGAGAGAAAAATTACTCACTAGAGTTTGAAAGAGAATACATCACGACTTTCGTTATTAATTTCAGGGTATAAGGATAGTTCATATTCCTCTTTAATTTTGAAAGACAATTGTTAGATCACGATTATTAGAAATGTCTGAAGAAGTTGTTAAAAAGGTTGATGAGTTGTCTGTTTCAGACAAGCCGAAGAATGAAAAGAAGCCTGTTGCTGCTAAGAAAGATAAGAAAAAGGACAAAAAGGATTCAGATGTTCCAAAAAGAAAGTTAGAGTTAGACCCAAAGCCAGAATTTATTGACTACAGAATCAAAATGTTTGAAGAGTTGAAGGCTAAACAAGATGCAGAAATCGCAGCCCAGGAAAGACTGCCTATTAAAGTCACTTTGAAAGACGGTACAGTCAAGGAAGGTACTTCTTGGGAAACTGCCCCATTAGATATTGCGAAAGGCATTGGTAAGTCCTTTGCGGAAAGACAGGTCATCGCAAAAGTTAATGGTGAACTTTGGGATTTGGAGAGACCAATGGAGAACGACACCACCTTGGAATTTTTCGACTTTGACTCGGCTGAAGGTAAGCAAGTCTTTTGGCACTCATCGGCGCACGTTCTTGGTGAAGGTTGTGAATGCCATTATGGTGCTCACTTGTGCTTTGGTCCACCAACTGAAGATGGTTTCTTTTATGATATGTCCATTGATCAAGGCAACACTGTTGTTTCCCAAGCCGACTTCAGCAACATCGAGACAGTTTGTGCCAAAGCCATCAAGGAGAAACAGCCATTTGAAAGATTAGTTATGACCAAGGAACAATTGCTTGAGATGTTCTACTACAATAAGTACAAACAAACTTTGATTCAAAGTAAAATTCCAGACGGTACATCCACTACTGTCTACAGATGTGGTCCTTTAATCGATTTGTGTAGGGGTCCTCATGTTCCTCACACAGGTAGAATTAAGTCATTCAAGGTTTTGAAAAACTCATCTTCTTACTTCTTAGCGGATTCCAATAACGACTCTTTGCAAAGAATTTATGGTATATCCTTCCCTGATAAGGCCCAAATGAAGGATCACTTAAAGTTCTTGGAAGAAGCTGCAGCTAGGGATCACCGTAAGATCGGTAGAGAACAGGATTTGTTCTTTTTCCATGAAATGTCACCGGGTTCCTGTTTCTGGTTGCCACATGGTGCTAGAATCTATAATGGTTTACTTGAATTGTTGAGAAATCAATACAGAAGGAGGGGTTACGAAGAAGTCATTACTCCAAACATGTACAACTCTAAGTTATGGGAAACTTCTGGTCACTGGGCCAACTACAAAGATAACATGTTCACTTTTGAGGTTGAGAAGGAATCTTTTGGTTTAAAACCAATGAATTGTCCAGGTCATTGTTTAATGTTTAAATCCAGAGAAAGATCCTACAGAGAACTACCATGGAGAGTTGCTGACTTTGGTGTTATTCACAGAAATGAATTATCTGGTGCATTGTCGGGTTTAACAAGAGTTAGAAGATTCCAGCAAGACGATGCTCATATTTTCTGTTCTGAAGATCAAATTGAAAGTGAAATTTCGGGTATCTTTGATTTCCTACAGGAAGTCTATGGTATCTTCGGTTTCGATTTCAAGATGGAGTTGTCCACTAGACCGGAAAAATATGTCGGTGAAATTGAGACCTGGAACAATGCTGAGGCTAAGTTAGAAGCTGCATTGAACAAATGGGGTGGTGCATGGGAGATCAACCCTGGTGATGGTGCTTTCTATGGTCCAAAAATTGATATCATGATTTCGGATGCCTTGAGAAGATGGCATCAATGTGCAACTATTCAATTGGATTTCCAGTTGCCTAACAGATTTGAATTGGAATTCAGGGGTAAAGAAGATACCACGGAAGTCCAAAGACCAGTTATGATTCACAGAGCTATCTTAGGGTCCGTTGAAAGAATGACTGCTATCTTAACAGAACACTTTGCTGGTAAATGGCCATTCTGGATTTCACCAAGACAAGTCCTAGTTGTTCCTGTTGGTGTTAAATACTTTGACTATGCTCAAGATATCCAAAAGAAGCTACAATCTGAAGGCTTTTATGCTGATGTTGATCTATCAGGTAACACCTTACAGAAGAAGGTTAGAACTGGTCAATTGCAAAAATACAACTTCATCTTCATTGTTGGTGAACAGGAGCAAAACGACCAATCAGTCAACATTAGAAACAGAGACGTGCAAGAGTTACAAAATAAGAATGAGGCTGTTAAATTTGACGATATCCTACCTAAATTGAAAGCATTGATGAGTGAAAAGAGAAACGACAACTTGTTGGTTTGACGGTTGGTGGAACATTAGTCGCGTTTACGCTGGCATTTTGCTTTTACGCATTTGGACTGCAATTTCAACATCTGATACATAGAATAGTTTTAATTTGAGTTTTTATAAACCAATTTTTTGAATGTCATAAACACTTTGAATCAACTAAGCGGATGTCATCTGTAAACACAATTGTAAGAAATGTTAACCTTCACTTCGGAATATTGTTGCTGCGGAGCGGTACGTGTGACAGAGAGCACGCTGCACAGCCTTTGAATACCACTCGCGCGTGTGGGCACTGGGCTCACATTTCCCCGCTTTTTTGAAAGGCCTCAAAGATCTCATAAAGCTTCGAAAATGTTGTCAGCCTGATAACCCTACAGAAATACGAATTACCCCAAATATCGTCAACTATCATTTTTCAGTTTACCTTTTTTCCAATAAAAAGGTGAAATTTTGCTTAAACCAGATATACAAATTCCTTCTCCCGCCATTTATCTGTCCTCATGTTAATGTCAACATATTAATCTGTTTACGCTTTCCAAAAATAGTTTTAAAAACACCAAAAGTTCTTCAGGCAACATTCAAAAACATGAAAAAAAATTTATATAAGGCATCGAGCAAAACTGTGGATAAGCTTCTGAAACCAGTCATTCGTCCGGAAAGTTGTTCGGGTAGAGAATTCTTGAGTTCATTTGTTGACCCGCAGTCCGTTTCTCACGGCAATAATTCTAAATCGTCTGTCACTGACCAAAATAAGAATTATCAAACTGTTCATAAAGGCTTTAAAAATCCGTCTGATGGTGCGGTTGATAAATGGCTTATTGACAAGAAGATGATGGCTTATCTTGCAAGTTCTACGTGTTTGAAAACTCAGTACCACTTATTACTGCATGATCGTCTCATATACAGTGATTTTAAGTTGGTCAGTGCAATCAGCCATCTTATCCTGTCTAGATTTCCAAACTTGAAGTTTAATGTGTCGCTATTGGAGAGGAAATGGGAAGATGAACTATCAAAAGTTTGGTTTTCTAACCCTGAGCCTACTAAGCTGCAAGTTAAACTCAAATTTAAGGAAATTATCAAGTCGGTATTCTGGCCTGCTGTGCTCGAAAAGCCGGAGTACATTGATGAATTTACTAGGTTTGTCAATCGCAATACAATTGAAAAGAATATATCAAGTTGTTTTGAAGGAAGGATCACTTCTAACAATCCAATGTTAAAATGCATTACTAATATGCAATCGTCAGGCATTGTTGGTGCCCTATCTGTTATTAAGGACAGGGAATTCTCTTTTGTTGATTATCCTAACTATTCAAAGGTGATTTCAAGTACGTTGAAAGCTTCCCATTTGACCTTCAATTATAGATTTATCTTTGGAAATAAATCCAACGACTACAAAAATATGAGACTGCTCAAGAAATTGTTATTTGATATCAACAGCCCAAATTTTATTTTAATGACGAGTGAGAGAGATACATCATTGGAATATTACAGGGTGTTGAAGCTATTGGATAGAGAATTATCTGATATGACCAGCAGAAACGAGATACCGAACTTTAGCGGTTGTGTTGTCTACTTGAATAGAGAGGACGCTCTGTTGCCGAGCAAAGCCTTAAAAACTCGTTCCAGTAAAGTAGATTACTTTGTGATAAATGATATGCATCAAATCTACGACATAATTCAAATTAGAGGGTAAACTTATAAAGAGTGCATGTGTTACTGTGTATAATCGGATGCGAAGTTTATTTAATTGTTCACTCAGCGCATTTATAGTTGTCGGTGAGGGTGCATGGGTTATTGGTTCCGCCAAATTGAGCACTTCATAATAATAATAATAATAATAATAATAATGATTATGTGTTCGACAAGGATAATCCTGGCCTTCACCATTTAAAAATGCTATAGTTTCAAGAGGGAAATGACCACTGTATAACTCTCGATAATAATTGCTAATTTTATTTATGATGTCAGAAGCATTTGCTATCGATCAAGGAACGAGGATGCTTTTGCAAACACTGGCTCAATTGGCATTTGCTGTGGCAAGGATCAGAGGCGACCTTTCTCAGCAAATCCAAAGGTTGACATCAAAAGACTGTACAAAAACAGTTTAATGATCAATTTTAATCTTTATTCACAGTATTGATATACCATTTATCAGAAAAGGCACCTTCGTAATCAAGGCCTGATTCTGAATCATCATGAAGTTCCTCATCGACAACTGAATCGTTATCATCTTCATCCTTGGTCTCATAACTAGAAACAACGGGAGATTCCATCTCAGAATCCAAAGCGTCTTGAGGTTGATCCAGTGGATCGCAGGAAGTGTCATCGGCCGCCACCGAAAATTGATCCTCGGACGCATCCATGGACCATGTCGAATTGCGAGTAAGAAATATGGTCGCTGGAGTCGTTTTCATTAGCTCCGTTTTAGGCAAGAGAATATGGGAAAAGAATTTTGATAGGTTCATTGTAGCGAAGCAGCCCAAAATCCATATGTGAGGTTGTAAGCTATGGAAAAACACTTTATGGAGGATTCCGTTAGTGGGAGCATTTGATTTTGGTGATGATAGTAGAAGATTGCCCGCTGACTCTTTACCACATGGAGAATTAATATAAGGAATCGATTCATGTGATACAATTCTTTATACGATAAGGATGAATTGCAGATCAATTGTCTCGTGAAAAAAAGGTCGAGTGGAAATGGACAAGTACATTTCCAAAGCAGCTGCGTACCGGAACACCCGAATAATAATATGATGAAATTGATTTATTTTCATACATGTATATGAAATATATATCCACTCCTAAAGCCATTGATTATCATCATCATCATTCATTATCGTTTTTCTGTACCACTTTTGCAATCATCGATTTCGGTGTTCCACCCTTCGACACCGGCATATCGGCAAATCCGAGTAACTACGAGGATATACACCAGGAAGCTCTCACTGATGAAATAGTGGAACACGGAATTATTATCAATTCCAGAGGAAAATCACGAAGTCGTACCACTAGGGCACAATAAGGAAACCATATCAACAAAGAATGAGGGAGAAATCATAATAATAATAATAATAATAAATCTTTATTCTCGGCATCATTAACGTAAACGAAGCCAACGATTTGACAGAATCTTCCCCGGGACTAGAAACCCAATTCAATGCATCGTTAACAGAACTTCAAAGTCAAGATGATGAATATCCGGCCACTCGTTTCGAAGAATCTATATCAGAAAGCGCTACCGAGTCAACCGACCCAACTGATGCTCCCACACATTTATCAATGGAGGACATAAGAAAAAAGTGCGAATCCAACTTGAAGAAGTTAGTTAGAAGGCCAAGAACCCACATTGGAAATATAATAATAATAATAATAATAAATCTTTATTCTCGGCGTTGGTATCCCATTTATCAGAGAAGGCACCCCAGGTCCAGTCCATATACACTACTTACTCTTCTCTATATAACATACAGTTTTCAGATCATTGCACTTACTTCCCTTCACCGGCTATGGAGAATAATTGTCGTTTGTTTCTTTTTGGAAACTTATTTCTTTTCATTAGCTTCTGGAAGGTCACCTTGGGCGAACAGTTGACCAGATATCTCTCATATGGAATTTCTCCGATCGACATTAAAAAACCTCCATTTTGGAGGAAAAAGTCTTTACCAGCTTCCGTCTGTCTTATCTTTTTGATTTGATCTGCTAACAATGTTTCCTTTTTCCCTTTTTTTTTTTTTTATCATAAACAAAAAACAACAAACAACAAACAAAAAACAAAAAACAAAAAACAAAAAACAAAAAACAAAAAACAAAAAACAAAAAA
>JAJMAB010000157.1:0-12990 GCA_030564825.1 Ogataea sithepensis | reverse complement strand
AGAAGTAACGCGCTATGTTCATTCCTACAATTAAGAGTCTAACCTCGGTTGGTTGTGCTGACTTATTCATGAATCATTACTTCAGAGAACACGGGATCCCCCACGAAATCATAGCGGACAAGGATGTCCGTTTCATGTCCAACTTCTGGCGATCGTTTCACCACATGCTCGGCAGCACATTACTTTTCACAACAACCACTCACCCACAGACCGACGGGCAAAGCGAACGAACCATCAAGATTCTAAATCAACTTCTACGGAGCTATTGTCGAAACGACACACGAAACTGGGACAGATTATTACCGATGGTGGAGTTCAGTTACAATTCGGCCATCCAGACTTCCACCAATGAAGTCCCATTCAAGCTCGATCTTGGTTATATCTCAACCTCCCCTAAATACTTTACTACTTGGTTCGAAGAGAGAGACTCACCAACAGCGGATGCCCTTATAGCACGACTTAAAACACTACAGACCCAAGTGACAGACAACCTGATTAACAACCAACGACAACAAGAGAAACATCATAACCATCGCCGCCGACCCCATCAATACAAGCCAGGAGATTATATCCTATTGAACAAGGATGCATTACTCGTGGAAAAGACTTACTACAAAATACAGCCCTGCTGGTTTGGCCCCTATCTTATTGTGAAGGGAGGAGAGGATGCTAACTCATTCGAAATCGATAATCACACCACATCGAAGAAAGACCGCGTGATTAACGTGCAATAGTTCAAGCCATATCATGAACGATCCAAGATATATCCGAAAACCCTCCCCGAACAACACGAGAGACCTTAGCTAGAATCAACGAGATGACGGAAATAAGAGGTTTCGATTACGCTAAACAAATTTTGGCGACAGCGTGGAAGGACTGCCACCCGGGACATGTCTCAATAGTTCCCTATAACATCTTCGAAAAAGCAGACCCAGGGCTAAAGAGACTGCTGATCGAGAACGCACAAGCATTCACCAAGAAGGACGCAGCGAGGAACCCAGAAGACGGAAACCAAAGATAACCCAACTCGTGGACGAGTTCTCGCTAAACGGGGGATAATGTAAGAAACCTGAGCATAGTCAACAGGGAGAACAGATTCCTATAGGTAGGTTACAGTAAGTGATGATGTAATATGAGATGAGGTAAGCGGCGGTGATGTAATACAGGAGGAGATGAGCGATGAAGGGGAGAGACGAGGATAGCGGACTAGACGCATTGGACTGAGCTTCCCTGTGGAACAAAAGAAAACTATATAGGAATTAGAAGAGATGATATAGAAGAGGAGGAGAAAAGAATATAATCATTAAAGAGAAGACCTTTAACTTACGTGTTCTTTCATATTCGTTAGCAAAGTCCTAGATTCTTTACATCTCAAGAAGCTGACTCCATATACTTTCTGGTTGGCTTCTTCTCAAAATATTTACGGCAAAAAGCGCAATATATAAGGAGCAACACCGTGAATTTAAGCCCTTGCTTGATCCTTTCAGATGAAAAAGTCCAATAAAGAACTGCCTCATAAGGCAATCTCTCCTAGGAATCTGATTTCTGGTCATTAGGATAAGTGAAACTGATATGTAGCGTATTACTTTAGTTAATTGTTATATACTATAGTCATTTCCCTAATGAGACGACAGCTCATTTCATAGGGTTAGGCTTATTTTTAAATAACCTTGTCGAGAATCAATTATTATTATTATATTAGATTTAGGTTTAAGTTTTTTTTTTAAAAAAAAAGTATATATAAAATGTTACGAAAGTGGTGCAGGAAAAACGATAATGAAAGGCTTTAGAACTGACAATATATAACTTTAAACTATATTTTATAGATTCTATAGCGGTGTTTGCTCTCATAAACGGGCTGAACCACCTAATAAATCAACTTCATCATCATCATCATCATCATCATCATCATCATCGATGTAATTGATTTATTAACATGGTGGTTCAGCCCGCTTATCAGAGCAAACACCGCTATAGAAATATACATACATATATAAAATATATATCCACTCCTAAAGCCAACATTAGCAGGCACACACCTAACATAGCTTATACATACGTTGCTATATAACCGAGCACAGCACGTCCCCAGAGGGCGCTCATAGAGACCCTCAAGCAGGATCACCACCAATGGCCTGCGCCATGATCATCATGTTACGGAAAAGTAGAATGTGTTTTTTAGTTGGGGTTGTTAGAATTACTGAAGGTGATTTATCACTGAGAAGGGTTTTCGAAACGAAGGTTCGAGGGTCAGCGACCTAAGGGCAAGAAAAGGTAATTGGGAAAGTGGTACAGAAAGAAAAAAAAAAAAAAAAACGATAGTGAATGTGTTTACATTTCAATTTTATTTACCTTCACCGATTGCATACACAACAGGACTCAGATTGGAAACGCAGTGTTCACCAACGTTACAAACAAGTTGATATAGACTTTTTTCCTCTGCGGAGTTTTTAAATGTCGGTCAAAGAAATTCAACATTACATGATATCTAGTTAACTGCTCACCCAGCCTGACCTTGCTTCATTCCCTCTCGGGCAAAATTTCCACTAAAGAACTGCCTCAAAAGGCCTTTTCTTCCTAGGAATCTGATTTCTGGTCATTACTATGTGTGTATCTGATATGTTAAGTATGCTAGTTCACTTTTATATAGCATACTCATTTCCCTGATGAGATGACTGCTCTCTTCAAAGGGTTAGGCTTATTGTTAAATAACCTCATCGAGAATAAAGTAATATTGTTATTATTATAACTAATTAATGAACTGAATCTGTATTGGCTGAAGAAATAGTTTGATGTTAGATGTCTTTCCACAATGTTGGCTTATTTTTAATAACCTCGTCGAGAATAAAGTATTATTATTATTATTATTATTATTATTATTATTATTATTATTATTATTATTATTATTATTATTATTATTATTATTATTATTATTAAGTGCCAGACTTTAGGGTGTGTTGTCCCTTCCTCACGCCTCATTATTATTATATTATTATTAGTATTATTATAGCTTTGTGGCGAAGATAGTGAAATCTCTAGGATGGGAGGAGAAGCTTGAGCTTTTGCTTAAGAAGGGCAAGAAGAAGCATGCCGCCTCATACAGTTTGGCTACAGAAACAAAGGAAGAAAAAGTAGACTAGGTAACCAAAGCTGAAGGTGTAGATAAAATCAAGGAAACTGAGAAGGCAGCAGAACGACTTGCAAAAGAAATTGTAGAGGCAGAAAGCGATACACCTGTTACATATAAACACGAAAAAGATGAAAACAACACCACTGATATTGCGGAATGTTTGGAGAATGTTAAAATTAAATAGAAATATTATTGAAGGAAATAATAAACAACAATTATTCTCCATAGCTAGTAAAGGAAAGTATGTACCAAGATCCGAAAACTGTACGTTATATAGATAAGAGTAAGTAGTGTATATGGACTAGAGCTGGAGTGCCTTCTCTGATAAATGGGATACCAACGCCGAGAATAAAGATTTATTATTATTATCATTATTAAATAGGTGAAGCTATATAGTAAAGGGAATCTGGCACCATCTGTTTATTATTAATATTAAATCGAACATAGATCTAACAAACAAACAAACAAAATCTTTCTTTTGGACGTTTGTATCCCATTTATCAGAGAAGGCATCCCATATCTGTTCGGTTTCCTGAATATTTTTCTCAGTCTGTAAAGGGGCGAATAGATCTGAAGAACTGCATAAAACATATAGAGAAGAGTAAGTATGGTGATGAGTAGTGTATATGATGGACTCGATACGGGGTGCGTCTCCTGATAAATTAATAGGATATATATATTTCTCGTCATTGTTATAGCAATTGATGCGTCATTTGATAAACTTATTCCATAAATATATATAATATGCATGCAGGTTGCAATCTAAAAGTAAAATTCTTTCTATAATGAATACTATGCTACATAATAACAACCTTCATGAGATGTATTAATCACAATTTCACGCTCTCAACAAATAAGTCGGTGTATAGCTCTCTCAACTGATACAAGCTATTAACTTTAGCACTAGACTCTTCATTGAATTCAAGTCTCTCATAAAACGCATCATAATAGCCTAGCAATATGACATCCATTGGAATTGTTAGGTTCAACATGTGTAATGTCTCACCCGTACTCAACCTCCCATTGCTCACCATGATCCCCATCAACTCATTCTTCTCGTTGACCACAGCACCTCCAGAAGATCCCGACCAACATGAGGCAGACGTTATTATCAAAGAAGGCAACTTGCCACGCTTCGAAAAACCTGTAAAGACTGCGTCCAAACATAGTACAGTTGAGATGCTACCTACTGATTTCAAAGGAACCAACCTCCTTCTATTGAAGAACAACCCATAGCCTTCCGATTTAGTTATAGTCTTGGTCTTGTACTCCATGTTAACAAAGTTCCGACTCTCGATCACCTGCATTGCATCGTCGATGCTGATGCCACCGTATAGACCGATAGGATTGCACAGCTTGTCATGTTTGGAAACTTTGATGAAACAGATATCAAACAAGTCGTTATTGAAAGGTATATGCACATCTTTACCCAAGACGGGGTTCTTGATGTTCACAATAGATCCGTCGTCCAGCCAGATGTTGATCTCCATTGCCAACCCGTCACTGGACATAACCACATGACGGTTCGTCAACACTATGTCCTCTTGGAACACGATACCACTGCCCCAGAAACCCATTCCCTTCGAATCGGTGATCGTGATACCAACTGTTGAATTTGAATTTTCGGGGGCAGAAACTGCTTTGACCTCATCGAAAGGTTGGAGAGCACTACAACTCGACGTTAGAATCTGATAGCCATCTTTGTCATATCCTAACTCTTGTACAAATATATTGGAAATCAATTTCACTATGTAGGACCAACCCAAAACGATCATCAACTCCCCTTGACCATTGGTCTTCACCAAATTTCCCCAGATTAGACCTAAAGAATAGACAGAATCGTGGTCGCCTTTGTCTAGATTCACAACTCCTCCAATCATATTGTCCAGATACTTGCAATCACTCAAATATATCGATCCATCCTCACTTTCGTAGTTTAAATGCCCTGTGGAATTGAAATTGTTGAAGATTGAAACATTACTCAGGCAGAACGGTGAACTTTCTATGTTGATCTTACAAGGTGGTTTCATGTGCAGATTGGATATAAACTTGATCTTCTTATATTCAAGATTATTAAATATCGGGAATTTGGGTTTGGCAACTAGTATACAGGTATCCTTGATGTTGTTCCCACTCTTGTTTTCACTAGACGTTTGAAACTCAAATCCATTTGACAAAAATTGTGCAATCTCAGGTGCTTGGCCTTCCCCGCTCTTCAGATCCATCAAGTTCTGGAATTTGATCAGCTTACACTGGATCCACTGTATGCTTTCTTTCCCAGAGTCTTCATTGTTGATCAACTCTCTTGTAGTGAAGAAAATTTCAAGCTTTGTCTGTATCGAGTCGTACTCTTCAGGCAACGGTATCAAACTCAAAATCAACTCCTTTGTCTTAGTATTCACCTGTGCATGTTTAGGCCTTATGGACAAGTATATTCCTGACAGTCCGAAAATCTTGTTCCTCGTTGTGGAGTTCAAGATTCGGATAGTTATAGGCAAGTAGAAGTAATCGAAATCTGGGGACGCAGATCTTACAGCCATTCTGAATCTAATGTAAATGCGATATGACTCAAAAAGGTACGCCAAAGCAGCTATATACGAGTGCAGTACAGTAACGTTGGTCTGGGGCGTGCCGTACCTGCTTCCAGAGGGGGGTGGTCAGATCAGATTTCAGCTGGAAATCGTACGATTTTACAAAAATTGGTTCGTTCGAAACCTTCCATGCTGCTGCTGATAGGAACGGCCCAGCATATATATATATATATGCGAGGGGAAGGGATTCAATTGCCTGTTCGGGCTCCCCGCTTCACTGCCCTGAAAGTCGAGACCAGCGCTTCGCTTACAAAGGAAAAAGTGTTGCGAACCAATTGAGTTTCAATTACATATAATGTTAAGTGAAGACGGAGGGATAAACAAATAAGCAATAATGCAATAAATAAATGAATAAATATTAAACAAACTATAAATGTAAATAAATAAGTAAATAAATAAATAATTAAATTATTAATGACAGAAAACGAATGTTAATTGAGGGCCACTGGCCTCTCCTTAAGCCTTAGAGACTTCTAAAAATACAAATTAAGAACAATAAATTAGGTAGCCACCATCATCATATACTTTTCATAAAGATACCTTTCAACTCCCTCTTCAAAACATTGATCTGTTCTTCCTTCAATGGAGTTGACATATCGATGGAATTGGTGTTGCTCTCACGGCTTTCCGTGAGATCTTCATACATCACGAATTCAGCGTTCTCTTTCAGGTCGTCTACAACATCCACCTCTTCCTCTTCCTCTTCCGCAATGCTATCTTCATGGATATCCGGCTGTGATAGCCTCGATGACATTTGATCGTACCTGCCACCACAAAGCTTTTCCAAAGTTTGCTTCAACTCCTCTTTTCCTTGGATGCCAGAGGCTTCGGTATCTGCATCATCCAACTCCTTCACACCATTCTCAGAATGGATAACAACTTTGTCAAATCCCAGATCGATCTTGTTGTTACTTTTATCGGTGACATCTTCAAAAACAGTAACCAAATTGAAACTCAAGCCACTGCTATGTCTCTTCTTGGAAACAACTGGTTCAGATATTTCTCGGCTTCCACGAAGTTTGATTCCAGGAAGCGATATGTGTGTAACCTCAGAGTCCGATTCACTTTTGTTCCAAACTTTATCAACCGAATCGTTGAAGAGCTCAACTAACTCTGTAATGGATTCGCCAATCTTAGCCAAACTTTCTGCAGGATCGAAAAGACCGGAGTTTAACTCGGCCAAACTCAACTTGCTACTCAAGCTATCCACCGAGTAGATCAACTTCTTGAAAGTTTCATCTTCGTTATCCTCAAAGATTGGAGGTATCAAGTCGTCTTCCAAATAATCCAAACCCATGAGCAATTCAGTATCGTCTAGTTCGCGAGTGAGACTGGTAAATAAACTGATGAAGCGCGACAACCATTGACCAATGATAAACAAACGCGTAGTAATGCTCAAGTACTTCCAACTTGATGTCTGAAAGTTGAACTTTCTAGCACAGTTGTTAAGGAACTGTTTCGAATCTTTGGAAGGAGGTGTCGAATCCATTTCGACTGTAGAGAGTAATATACATATAAATATCGTTCTGATAGATTCCAAGTTTTGAAACAATTTAAAAGGATCGGTTGATAATTGTTGCAAAGAACCGTTGTAACTCGATTGGCGGGATAACGTGGCGCTATTTCTCACACTGGGAGATTCTACTGAAAACGACCTTAGCCTTAGTGGCTTCAACCTTGAAGTCATGGAAGGTTGCCTCATCTCTTCAGCCAGCTGATTTTGGTTTAATAGGTTGATAAACTTCAAATTGTCATTTATTATGTCGACATGGTAAATATCGAAGTATTTCTCGAGAAGCGATGGATTCGTCAAATAAAGCGAGGATTGAACTTTATTGTTGTAAGATATTATTAAGGTGGTCAAAAGACTCTGAACCAATGCAGTAGATGTTTTCACCTTTTGTTTCACTGAAGAGACACTTCCTCCAAGCAATAGGTTCAAATGATTGTTGGCAGAGTTTCTGATCAACTTCAAATGTTTGTTGGCGATTTCATCAAACTTTTCATTGATCTGAACAAACTCGATGACTCTGTTGTTTATCGTCCTTAGGTACAACTTCAAAGCGATGTCTCTCGTTTTCGAGTAAATATTTAAAAGGTTGAGGGACAACATGATGATTATTTTGATGTGAGACATTCTTAGAGAGAATCTGAATTTCTTCGTAAAATACAGCAATGATCTATATATCAATAAACAACGATGTGAATGAGCCAATCTGTGGGAAGGAATTTTGTTCAAGTCAAATATCACTCTGTTTTTCGTGGTCACCATTTGGCTCTTGTGGGTGGTGATAGAGGCAGTTCTCCTTCTATGTTGGGTGTGATTGTTATCACTCATGAAGCTGGACGCAATAATTTCGAATTTAAACTTGTCTAGAGATCTCTTTAAATGATAGTTCTGTGTCTTGTACAAAGCCAATATTTCATCTAGAATGACGGAACAGTAGTTACAGAAATCAGAGTTGTATTTATTTTCACCGAAGGCATTACCGTGATACGACCTTGTTGAGTAATTGTGAATGACTGTGGAGTGGTCACCGTCGTCGTCGTCAACACCAAAATCTATGGTTTTGTTACCATACAACGGGTCATCATCATCGTTCTCGTATGCTTCCCATTCCTTTCCTGGTCCGTACATGTCATTGATGTTGTCATTCTCTGTTGTAGACAATGTTGTCGGCGTTACTAGTGGAGGAGTATACAAATCGTTAGCGCTCGTAAGAAATTGACTTATTGTGTCATTGATGCTGTTGGAGGACAGATTCATCTGGTGAACTTGGCTGAATTGGTTCAGTGGTTTCACAGTATCCTCAATTCCCCAATCTAATATTGCGTGATCTTCGTTAGCTGATAGGCCCTTTAAAAGGATGTTGTTTTTGTTATTATTATTGTCGTCGCTTCCGTTGTTGTTTTGTTCAGAATCACCACTAATGGGTAACGCCTCGGAAGTCCTAGGAGAAACAGAACCACCCGAAGCCTCAAACAATTGTGCAAGGTCTTCTTCTAGATTCATTTGTTGGTGTACACGCCAAGTTTTAAGTGCATAAGGGACGAATAAGGTTGTTTACCTTATATAGATTTTTTAAGCGCACCAGTTTGAATGGGGAAGTTGTTGACGGAATTTGACCGTTGGAGGGGGTGCAAGATGGAAATGACGGGCAATATATAAATAAATTGAAACAACAGGAGGGTAGCTCGGGTGTACCTGATAACAACTGCTGAAGCCTACCTTCTATATGGGCATAAGTAGTTGTGTGCAGTTGGCTACTCCAGAGAATTTACCATGAAGATAAACAGCACCAGAGAAAAACCTGGGGCCAAAACGGACCATGTGCATTCACCTGCGGGCAGCTACTAGCACCACCCATCATCGATGCCGCCTACGGCAGTGTGGTGTAAGTATATATATATATATTATAGCAATTCTTAGTAGCCTCCGCGCGTGGCATGTGCCACCTGTGCCACCGCGGCGGGCGGGTGAAAATTTGCCATGGCGACCGAAAATTGAAACCAAAATAGTAAATTTTATTTATACAAACAATTCTCCGCTCCCCGTCGATCGTCTTCTTTTGTCATCCACGATTCCACAGACGCGTCGGCGCGCGCTGGAGCCTGGCAGTCTGGCACCGCCCGGGGTTTCAGATGACTGGTGCGTTGTATATAATATTATATATATATATATATATATATATATTAACTGTTATACATTAATCTTCTGTAACATGGGTCTAAATATTATTATGCAGATGCATCCTTCCCGGTTCTTGTTATACTGGTCTTAAGATTCCTCGTCATCGATCCATATCCACCATCCTATGGATGCAAGCCATTTGGAACACCTGCTTAGTAGCATTCCGGCCTTCATAAGGTTGCATATATTGGATACGAGGGACATTTCCTTCGAGCCCAAATCAGATTTGGCAGTATGCCCAACCTGCCATCTCAAGATGAAGTATGTGAGTAAGGATCAGAACCTCGAACAACTCGGAAAGAACTCCATGATTGTACTGCTGCATCTTATCTCGACACACCAAGACAACTTTGCTGACATTTTTGACAAACACTCTAAAGGGTTTCCATATCTAGCATTGCTCGCACCTAACCTTGAGGTAGCCATAAAGCAACAAGAGCCGAAACAGGCCGAACTGGTTTCACAAGTGGAACTCACAGACAAGAAGCAAAATAAACCCCAGACGTATCAAAAGAGACGAACAGCATCCTCTCAAAAATCAACCGTACCTCATCATACAGAGACAAAATTGTCAACTGTATCACCACCCATTTGTCAACAGGAACTTACCTCCCAAAAACCATGGCCACCGAATGCCGAACCACAGGCTCATCTACAAATTCCAGCACAGGCGAATCTGATGTATTCGCAGAATTCTACTCCAATGGCAAGCCAACAAACACACCACATGATGCAACCCTACGTGTATCCACCTTACCCGTTCCCTCCGCAATTTATACAGCAATACCCACCGTATCCAAATCATATACCACCACTACAAGATATATCACCACCTTACCAGATTCAGCTTATCGATGTATCCGATGAGACACACGCATTTCAATCCAAAATTGCTAAAGGTTTGAAAGAGTTGGAATTACAAATCGGACAGTTATCGACCCAATTCAAAAACCAAATGCTAAACTTTAATTGGAAAGTTCCTAACACTGCACAGAGATTAATCATCGACTCAAACATCATTACTGAGTTACACCTCGTTAGAGGCTCCATAATGGATGAAATTAAGTCTTTCTTGAATTCAGAAACTACAGTTAATATGGTTGTAAGCTCTCTTCCACCAAATGGCACTATGGCTCCATCTACCACCGTTGCGCAACTTAGCCTTAAACAACAAAAGAACCAACAGTACATCCCTATAACTTTGCTTGTGACCAAGCTTCATGATCGATCTCAAATACTTGGACTTCTAAAGCAATACATGCTAGATAACTTTGGGGTGAATACATCCCAACTATCCGTAGTTATAGAAGGTGGGGTTATTGCACAACAGAATCTGATAGATCCTGGATTTGACGTTTCTATCAATCCTCAATATACAAATTCGCCAAGCAAAGACAGATTTCACTTAATTACCCGCAGCTTAGAGATCGTCAACTTATACGCTTTCACAGAGGAAAACTTTGATTGGTTGGTCTCGACGCTGATGATGGTAGCAGATTATTTGGTTGAAAGGTTTTAGAGTAAGATTTTTATACAATTCTTTTTAAATAATTAATTCAGTGCTTGCTTCACACAGAGATGAATGTTCTAGCACAGACTTATCCTAACCATAATTAATAATAATACCTTGTGTAATGGTCAACTTTCAAACCTTCGGTTTTCAGCAATATGCGTATATCATACAAGAAGGGCTGTAAACTTTGTTCGTTAGCTAAAGGATCTCTCAACCTATCAGAACCTCTTTAATCCTTAGCTCTTAGACTACTATACAGCTTGCACATGGTTTACACTCTGTATTAATCGATTGCCCAAAAAGTTGAAAAACTAGCAACCCGTGAAAAGTTAGAATTGGAAGTTGTTTAGCTTCTATTATCAGTGATATAAATATTACATAACTTAAGCAACGTGGATTACATATAGTACCCAATGCCCATGCAGACAAAAAACTTTTTTTCAATAGTTCATAATATTTTATTTTTCTATATACGGAAACTAACTTGTATATTAAATTAAAACAGTTTGTTGACTGTGTAATGAGACTCTTCATTTTTGGTTCTATTAGACTAAATATTATTAACCATTGAAAAAAAATGTAATTGACTACACGATGGTCTCGTGAGCAGTTTCTCACAAGACTATCGAGCAATCATTAGTATTGTACGTGAATCCGCGTTTAAGGCTGTTTTTATAACCTAATATATGGTCGAATGTCTATGATGATGATGATGGTGTCTATTGAAGCTATCTAGAAATATATATATAACCATAGATGAGAATAAAGTTCCCACTTTGTTATATATGGAACCAAGATCGGATGTCGGAAATACATACTATAAACGAATCAAATTTCATAGTGAGGTATTGTCCAATTAATTTGGTGCCATAGCGATGATTCCCCTTCCTCGTCATGTATTGATCCCATATATAAAAGTGAGGTGAGAATTCTCCTTATTTATATAAAAATTTACTGTGTTCACGTAGTCGGTGACTGCTAAAACTACTGATGATGATGATGATGATGATGATTTATTTTCATGGTGGTTCAGCCGGTTTATGAGAGCAAACACCGCTATAGAATCTATAAAATATAGTTTAAAATTATATATTGTCGGTTCTAAAGCCTTTCATTATCGTTTTTTCTGTACCACTTTCGTAACATTTTCTATATACTTTTTTTTTTAAAAAACTTAAACTTAAATCTAATATAATAATAATAATTGATTCTCGACGAGGTTATATAAAAATAAGCCTAACCCTATGAAGTGAGCAGTCGTCTCATTAGGGAAATGACTATAGTATATAACAATTAACTAAATTAATACGCCACATATCAGCTTCACTTATCCTAATGACCAGAAATCAGATTTCTAGGAGAGATTGCCTTATGAGGCAGTTAATAATAATAATAATAATAATAATAATTTATTCTCGACGAGGTTATATAAAACCAAGCCTAACCCTATGAAGTGAGCAGTCGTCTCATTAGGGAAATGACTATAGTATATAACAATTAACTAAACTAATACGCCACATATCAGCTTCACTTATCCTAATGACCAGAAATCAGATTCCTAGGAGAGATTGCCTTATGAGGCAGTTCTTTATTGGACTTTTTCTTTATTGGCCTACTTACTGACGGAATTATATGTCTGATAGATCGAGCATTGCATAAGCAATTCATAAGCGATCAAACATCAACATAAATTACGTTACCAAAGAATCAGGCGACATATGACATACACGTGACTTAAGCCACGAACTACCATAAAACCCTGTTTCAGAACACCTCACTCCAAATACCAGAAGTAGTTTTAGCAGTCAACGATAGATCGACTGCGTGGACACAGTAAAATTTTATATATAAAAGGAGAATTCTCACCTCAATTTTATATATGGGATCAAGACATGACGAGAGAGGAAATCATCGCTATTTGCACCAAATTACTTGGACAATAAGTCACTACGAATCTTTTATTAGTTTAAAGTATGTATTTCCAACATCCGATCTTGGTTCCATATATAACACAGTGAGAACTCCCCTCTCTACGATATGTTATATATATATTCCTTGATAGCTT
>JAJMAB010000156.1:0-13805 GCA_030564825.1 Ogataea sithepensis | reverse complement strand
CGTATGACTCCGACCATGGCAATGAGATGGTCGTGGCAATTGACAATCCAGAGGACGATGATGAGGTGACTGGAGACGATGCACTGACCGACGATGACACTGGAGCGGATGACGACACATATGGAGTCTGCACAACAACTGCTCCAACAGTGTAAACGGAAGAGCCAGAAGTGATCACAACAGAGCTAGTGTAGGTAGTAGCGTATGACTCCGACCATGGCAATGAGATGGTCGTGGCAATTGACAATCCAGCGGACGATGATGAGCTGACCGACGATGACACTGGAACGGATGACGACACATATGGAGTCTGCACAACAACTGCTCCAACAGTGTAAACGGACGAGCCAGAAGTGATCACAACAGAGCTAGTGTAGGTAGTAGCGTATGACTCCGACCATGGCAATGAGATGGTCGTGGCAATTGGCAATCCAGAGGACGATGATGAGCTGACTGGAGAGAAAGGAACGTTTGAAGATATACTGACGATGCTCGATGACTGAGAAATGTTTGGATAATCAGATGTAGATGCTGATGATGAGGCAAACGACGATGAAGAGAGTACAGGAGATGAGAATCCAATGGAGGTTGACAACGAATCAGATGATCTAATTAAACTAGAAGACGATGCACTAAGGCTAATTGGATTGACGGAAGAGAAGGTTGCAGATGTGGAGAATGAATTGCCGCTTGAAGAGTAACTCCATAAACTAGATGAAGAGTGGCTTTCAGGCAACGAACTGGAAGTTCCTGTTAAGCTACTTACTTTCGAACTGGAGTCAGAGATCGGGTAGGTACTAAGAGAGTAGCTCGATGAACTAGACGATGAGCGCAAGACTTCGGAGGATAGAGAATTGCTTGGATTCAAACTCGAGAAACTAGATAAACTGCTTGATAAGCTAGATGGACTAATGCGAGAAGATCCACTTGGTGAGTAAGTTGATAAAGTACTAGAGAAATAGCTGCTTGGAGAGTAGCTCGTTAAACTTGAAGAGAAGTAGCTACTTGGATTCAAGCTAGATAGTGAGTAGCTGCTTGGGTGCAGGCTTGAGTAACTTGATGGGAGAGATGACGAGTGGCTGCTCGGCGTACTACTTGACAATGATGACGATGAGGATGATGATGGGAATAATGATAACGAAGAGCTTGACGACCATGAGCTAGAAGAGGAGGTCAATGGCGCAATAGATGATGATGAGGAAGGACCAAAGTAAACCGTTTCAACCCATTCGGTAAAGGTAACCAAAGTAGAAGTCGTTGTACCTGATTCATTGACAGAATAGGAATATGTACTTGTAACTGTTGAAGTTGAGGGTGTCACCGTGCTAGTTGTAGTGCTTGACCAAGTGGATGAAACCGTGGTCGTCGGCCATGGTTCTGTGATGGTAACAATCCAATAATAACTTGTATATCCAGTACCACCTGTTGACGTGTACGACGTGGTGTATGTAGATGTTCCAGTGATCGTAGTAGAACCTGACCAACTGGTTGTGCTCGTATGTGTGGCAGCGGCAACGTAGGATGTACAATCTCTGTGTTCGTAGGTCAAATATGCAGATCTACTGGTGGTCAAAGTCTCGTAGGTAGTGGTGAATGTATAGTAGTAGTACGTAAATGCAAAATCGACAATCGCAAGCGAAGATGAAGTTGAATAACTTGTGATAGTATTGGTGTAAATAGAAGAAGATGTGGTTGTGGTTGAGTAGCTAACACAACTTAAAGTTCCGGTGCTTTCTGACCAAGTTGTGATAGTATAAGTGTCATCGTTCGACACCGTGAAACTGCTTCCACAAGAACTTGAATCTTCGTAAACGTACATGTAAGTGCCGACATCCTCAAAATCTGTGTGATCAGGAGCGATGAC
Source organism: Ogataea sithepensis (assembly GCA_030564825.1). NCBI lineage: Eukaryota > Fungi > Ascomycota > Pichiomycetes > Pichiales > Pichiaceae > Ogataea > Ogataea sithepensis. Next base: position 11,941 of record JAJMAB010000156.1, on the reverse strand, counting down.
ATTAAGATTCAGAACAGAATCCCCGTAATTGTTGGTTGCCACCACTCTCAGAGGGTAATATCCTTCTTCTAACCAGATAAGGACGGTTGCGCTCTAAAATAAAGGTTCTGTATTAGTAAATGAAAGGAGTAAAAAGAGGTAAAGTGGAGAAAGAAAATACTTACTGTCCATTCTAAACCATTGGTTGTGACAGCTAAAAGGAAATCATCTTGATCGTAGTCGTCGGCTCTTGAAAAATCAACGTTACTACAACAGCCCATTAGTGAACCGGCACCAATATAAACTGCAGCACCTTGGTTAACCACTGGAATTTGGAATAGATACAACCCGGTAGATTCAGCGTGGAAGTAACCAGTGAATTCCAAGATAGTTAAACGGTAGTCAAACTCCATATTAAAGTAGGATGTTGTAGTAGGATTGAATAATGCTGTTGTTCTGAGTTCGTAATTAAACTCAGTAGCAAAACCTGAGGTGGTGGCATCGGTAGTGTAAGTGATACCGAGCAAACTATAATATGCATAACGAGAATAGTAGACATCTTCGTATTGGTAAAACCATTGAAGAAGGGATGAGTATGGATAAGCTTTAACATTGATACCTTGAGAAAGTGAACTAAACCCTGTACAACCTTGGACAACATTGAGAGCGTTACTCTCACCAAATATGATAAGCCCATTTGTTGGGATAACACCGCTCAACAGTGTTATCACCAAAATGAAAAATGATTGTATATTCATACTTAGCTTGATCAACAAACAGAATATCTAACCTAGTTAATAACCAGTAAAAACGTAGACGTTAGATGAAAAAAAGAATTGAAAATCATTTGTGTTTGGCAAGAGAGAGAACGGAGGGGATAGTGGTTACTTATAAATAAATGGCATACTTGTCCATCTTGGTCATCGTCATCTATCAACGTTAAGAACTCGGATATACACAACGCAGCCTTGGCTTTGCTATATAGTAGTCCAAGTTAATTTAATTGATGATGCTGATCTTAACTGTGACAAGAAATTTTGGTGAAATTCAAAATGTCGTACAGTTGATGCAAAGAGCATTAATGGGAAACAAAGAAACATTAGACTAAAGGTTGTTGCCAATGAAATTCTGCTCTTGTTCTTCTGTAATTGAAGGACACTTCTGGCTTGTCTTGCGTATGCAAAACAAACAAGATTGTCGCTATAGCAAAGTGTGGAGCTATGCATGGTTATAATATGATCGATTAATCGATTGACCGAAATAGTGATCATGCATATATATTACACACTTTAATTTATATGCCGACCAGCCGATTACAAATCGAAAGCTATGACCTGATTGTAAGCATTGGATACATCGTTTGAAACCGAATTTGTAGTGTCCGTCTGTGGTTGATTGTGTATATGCTATAGGCCGTGTATTCTATGCCGAGGCCCATCCTGAACAAATTCGTATAAATTATAATATAAATTGTAAGATAGTAAGCTGTCATAGTGATGATAGAACCAGCATCCGGCGGTAAGAGAGATGGAGTATATATTATATAAGAGGTGGCTGATTGTTGTGGAGGTGCAGGTCGCATTGCATGTCCGTCTTTGTCAAGTAGTATTCTAGTGATAGTGGGACACAAAGTGTGTAAATTGGCAATTGAAACGGATGCGAATCTGAATTAATAAGAATTGCTACTATATGGGATATATGGCTGCAGACATGACCTTGATATTGAAAATTATTAATTTATATTATATTATATATAATCTTTGAGGAAGAGGTGTACAGGCCAGTGTTCATTGTCACCCAATAGAGAATCCGAACAGACGCGAGTCTCTAGTGGCCCAAAACTGATGGCCCTCATTTCTTGAAAGGTTCGAGAGAATTCCAGCTGCGGAGTCTCTTGATCGATGTGCATGCCGTTTTTTCTTCTTTTCGTCGCGGGAGGGGAATATATATATATATATATATATATATATTATATATATATTATATGGTGGAATTGTAAAAGTCGATTATTACAAATGTTTTTCATCAAAAAGCCGGCAAGTTTGTACTATATATGTATAATATGGAGAGGGAAAGATATATATATATATATAGATATATTGATCTATGCGATCTACCGATTGCTTGGGAATCTTCTAAGGCATAGGAAGTGAAGCAGATCGAAGCATCCTGGAGGATCTCCTTTCGTTTGGCAATAACTCTGCTATATAGATGTATAGTTGAAAGAGCTATGGTTCAAGAACTACCGGAAAAATCAAGGACGGGGTAAATATTGTACGACTATACATGATTTGAAGTTCAATCTAGAGGGCGCGGGGTACTGGTGAGGGAGGTGCTTCGCTCTAATTTCATCTGTATCCTGAGATCCTGATCCTTGTTCTGCATTGAGCCCCCAAGTCAAGTGGCTTGTCTACTTCTGATATACATGCATATATATCATATATATATGTAACGATTATATGCGTCTATCGACGCTTATCGACGTTGGTTCCGGTAACAAACCAAGAATTCTTCAGCACTTCGGTCCTTCTAATTGTTTCCTTTCTGTCATTTACTACTTTACGAGTCCTTCTTCTTATGGCAGGTGTCTTAGGATGGAAAACAGTGGTCTTTAGGTTGTTGAGAGGCCAACCGACGGACTTCTCCATACTGTCTTTCAGGACTCTATATATCTTATATACCCATACGTGAATTGACAAACCATGAACAATTATACTTAGATCATCATAAAATATTCTTCATTTCTATATAACTATGTTACATATATATAACAATCTTTGTATAGGCTATACCTTATTCCCCATAATATAAAATTTTAAGTTCATTAATTATTTAATACATACATTATACTGTAGGCAAGTCACATGGTATTTTTTGGAAAAGAGGTGTTCTACCTTCAAAGAATAGCTCTTGTGGTATTGAACGACTTGCTGAGATACTATATGTAGTTCTGAAAATGAGGTGTTCAGAGTACAAAATTAGAAGAAGGAGATAGAACTGACTGATACGGCTATCTTTATTGCAAGGGTTGAAGAACAATTGTTGGCAAAAAAATAGTTTATGCATGTGTATTCGAACCGCTCATCACCGAGAGGGCACATGGCTAGTGCACCTCTTTGCCATGCGGAAACACCATCGACCCATTGTAATTTGCAAGTTGCCTCTATAAATTAATGTTTAAGAATTTTAATATAATGTGGCCCATAGCACTAGCGATCCATATATCTAAATTATATATATATATATATATATACTATATTATTAATTAGTGCTTATAATTGAGCAAGCAACGAGCGGGAAAATGAAATTTTAGGAAAATAATTCCCATCGATGATTACAAGTGAGGCCTAATTTGCAAGAACACAAATAGAAGAGCGCTATATTCCTTTCGAAGGCTCCAGTTACCAGGTATATATATAGTATACATATATATATATATATATTAGTTTATAGAAACCATGACACACAACACTCCCCAATCCTTATAAATGAAAGGAGATTTGGAATTGTGGTGGAATTTGAACGAGCTGCCGTCGTTAAGATAAAAACCACCACTTGCATCGCAGGTTGCATGCTGCATGCATATTACATATGGTTGCGGCAAGTCTCACGGTGTTTTGTCGCAAATTAGAATTATATATAATATATATATATGTTATACGTTGTCTTTTTTACAATAAACGGCTAAATTGCGTAAGAGCGGATCTTTTCCTGTAAGAACTTTTCTTTTGCTTAAAGAACTGTGTTTTTAGCAAAGGATTAGTTTTTGACCCTTTACTCCATCAAATGTCTTTACCTGATAGAACTCACTTTCTTTATATATTAATATATTGACAAATATAATTCTTAAATATAAAGTGAATTTTTTGGATAGACAGTGAGATGATTGGAAAAATGATTTCTATTTAACAAAAAAACAATTTCTCCAGAGCAGAAGGCATAGCTCCCACGCAAACAGCAGTTTTTACCTAATTGAGCCGTTCTTAGGAAACTATAGACAGTACTTTGCGGCAAAACACTGTGAGACTCACTGAGACTATATATAATAGAAGATTTGTTATAAATTTATGGTACATCATGATATTTAATATACAGAGATCGATCGACCTAGTTGCTCGATTCAGCGCTGGTTTCAAATTCCTTACTGCATTGTGAAAATCTTGCAAAACTGCTGCAAAGCTCCATCAAGGGCTGCGGCACGCAGCTTGCTGCGCATCGGCGAATTGGAAACATTGATTCACTTAATTTAGGAAATTTATATATAATATATATATATATATATATAATATAATATTCATGTTTAATTGAGTTGAGAACCAATTTTTCTTAAAATGTATTAGATTGTTCATGCAGTCAATCGATATTGAGAGGTATATATTATATATATATATTATATATATATAAAGTCGATGAAGGCGGGTTGGGCAGGTGGCGAGTGATAGTTATAAAACCTGTTGATTACCTCCCCCATAGTTAAGCGCTAACAAAGTTCATTATATTTACCACTCGTCCTCAATAATAATCATCTTCTGTCCAACTTGATTTCACCTACTGCATATAAATAGTATGCTTCTTTATTTAATATATTGTATATATATAATAGAAAATATATATATAATATATATAGTCGCAACAAGTCTTACGGTGTTTTGTCGCAAAGTACTGTCTTTTTTCTAATGAACAGTTCTATTACGTAAGAGCGGTTCTTTTCCTCTAAGAATAATCCATTTGTTTGGAGAAGTGAATTTTTTACCAAATTCATCTTTCACGCAAGTTTTGACCCTTTACTCCATCGAATATCTTAACCAGTTAAAACTGACTTTCACTATATATTAATATATCGACAAAGAAAATTCTTAAATATCAAGTGAATTTTTTGGATAGACAGTAAGTCGAATGGAAAAATGCTCGTAATTAGACACAAAAGCAGTTTCTCCAGAGAAAAGGTAGAACTCCCACGCAAACAACAATTTTTACGTAACAGAGTTGATCATTGACAAAAAAAGACAGGAATATAATATATAACCAGCATGTATGCTTTAATCTTTCTTTTTGGTTGTATATACTTGCATGCGCATCATAAATATTAAAGCTGCGTTGCAACGACCCATCCCCAAAACTTTTCTCATACCATTTGCCGTGTCAATATTGCAATTTTTCGGAGTTGATACTCCCGTACAAACCTCGAATCATACATATATATAAGGGGGATTTCTAATGGAGTGTATATAGCATTATCAAAATTTAGTAGGCTGACCGATAGTTCATCTGTTATTGCAATTTGATATACTTATGTGATAACTAACAAGAAGGACATTGTTGCTACGCACCAAACTCCTTGTGTATAGAGCACTACACATTAGTCAAAAAAACTCCAGTATTGAAATATCTCATCAGCGGAAGCATTCCACAATAAGTATCTGGCACCTCTTGCTGCCAGTGTACGATATCTTTCAAAAATGTTTATTATCTATATTGGCTAACTCAAACTAAAAGTCGAGTTCCTTTCTCATATATATACGTTCTTAAAATTCTGTTACTTCCGCATTTATTTGTTTTCAAATACACATTATTATACCAGCTGGTCAACTTCCTACAAAATTTGTTCTGGCATATTGTAGCGGGCATAGTCCCTTAATCCCTTACGTATAGTTGGGAGCCACAATTCGGTTACAGCAAACATTTTTTGGTTTTTTGGAAGGGGCTACTTTAATATTCTTTTTGGTCAAGTGATCATTTTTCTAGTTAATGCGCACTGTTTCGTGAGTGTTTCATGTTTCTGTATATTTAAAATTTTTGAATTTTGAAATTATAGCGTTTTCAAGTGCGAGCATTCAGTTTCGAATATATTATGTGCAATAATTGACGTAGTTTAGTAGTCAAAATATCTTGACCGATCAGCAATCAAAGCCATCGTCATTCTCAAATTGGTATGATTCATCAGTGGATACTGAGCTATTCGTAGAAGTAACAGTTGCCGACGTCACATCAGAACCAATAGTAACAGTTGCTGTTAAATCAAACACCAAGTTATCCCTTTTAACCCGTTTAGCTCCAAACTGAGCAATTGAAACTTCAAACTCCCCTATATAGACATCAAGATTTGTAGCCTTTTTCAATCCATCCGCAATAACTTGAACGTAATCATACCCATCTGTGAAACCGCTATAATCGACTTCGTAAGAATCATCTGTGATCCAAATTGACACACCATCCGTGACTTCCGTTGCAGTTCCATCTACAACCATATTAACAGCTCCTGAATCAGGAATATAGTTGCTGTATTCGTTCAGTGCCACTACACTAAAGCTATCAATAGGAATGAGACCTAGCGGAAGGCTAATAATAAATCTTGGCTCGTTGATGTGAACCACACCCTCTATAGTAGGGCTAAACAGCGAGCTGGCTGTACTTAAAGCAGAAGAGGCGAATACAGATTTCTCGATGTTCACAGAACTTGAAACAGAATTCAATGTTGACTCACTATATCCGAAACTTGTGGAAGCTGAAACACTATATGATGAAACACTAGCTTCCAAACTTGAAGAAACTGAACCAGTAGATCCTGAAGTCGACAAAGACAACACAGTCGACTCTGAGATAGAAGATTACAAACCAGTAGATCCCAAACTGGTAGATGATGAAACACTAGAACCTGAACCTGACACTGACACCGAAGATGAGATCGGCACACCACTGGAACCTAAACCAGACACTCCAGAACCATTAGAACTTGAATCCGACACTGGCATAGATAAATAACTTGAGGCATGGATAGCCGATGATGGAACAATATTAGTAGAGGTTGCGCTGTAACTATTAATAAATGATTTGGTTGTTAAGAGCATATCTGATCCCATTGTGATAGAGGCAGACAAGTAGAACACCAGGTCATCCCTGTTCACATGCTTAGCTCCAATTCGTGGAATTACAGCCTCAAACTCTCCAATATAGACATTGACACCATCATGGTGTTCTAATCCATCTGCTATAATTTCAATATAGTCATATCCTTCGGTTGGACCGGAGAAATCAACCTCAAAGGAATCATCCGTAATCTCAATTAAAACTCCTTCCGTCACTGTTGTTGGTACTTCATCTAGAACCAAATAAACTTCACCGGAATCAGGAATATAATTGAGGTATTCATTAACAGATGCAATCCTGAAGTTATTAATCGAAATGATTCTTAGAGGAATAACAATAATAAATCTCGGTTCATTATCATTAACAACTGCTTCAATAGTTGGAAGTTTCAATTGAAATGATGGATGATGATGTCATAGACGAACGTCCAGTAGACCCTGGATTCGAACTCATCTTTTAGTCCATTCACTAACAAAACTACCGGAAGTGGAGCCTGAAATCTCGAACAAACCTGATACGGATGAGAACAATGAGTTTGACGGAATTAAACCACTGCTGTTAGTGTAATAAGGAGCTGAACTAACGACCATTGAACTGCTATAAGGGGTCTGTACAACAACAGCTCCAACAGTGTACATCGACGAGCCCGATGTAATCACAACAGAACTTGTGTATGTGGTACCGTACGATTCAGACCATGGAAGTGTGATGGTAGTTGCAATCGATAGGCCAGCAGATGATGATGATGAACTTATCAATGACGAACCACCTACCGATGAGGATGATATAAATGCCGTTGATGAGACTGTGCTGGAGCTGGTTGGTTCAGATGAACTCGAGCTGGTGTATCGAGCTGAATCCGAAGAATCGTAACTACTTGAAACCAAGTTCGAGAAGCTAGAGGAAATGGAGGAAAAGTAGCTAATTCGAGTAGTGGTCGAGACCTCCAGCACTATTGACGAGTAGTGACTGCTTGTGCCCAAACTCGAGTAACTGGAACTATCCGATGAAGCATAGCTGCTTGATGGCAAACTCAAATAGCTGGAGGAAATGGAAGAAGAATAGCTGATTGTATTCGTACTCGAAGACTTCAACGATACGGATGAAGTGTAACTAATTGGACGCGAGCTAGAATGGTTCGACAAGTCACTGCTTGAATAACTTGACAGCCGAGAGGATGTGTAACTTGACTCAGAACTACTTTCGTAGCTCGAAACCATTGATGGAGGATAATAGGACGGGTTAGAAGAAGCACTATAACTACTTGTTAACGACGGAAATAAACTGGAAGACGATGGATATGATGATGATGATGATGATGATGATGATGATGATGATGATGATGATGATGATGATGATGATGATGATGTTTGTGGTGGTGGTGGTGGTGATGACGATTCGCTAGTCGAACTTACAGAAGATCCAAAGAAGATTGTCTGGACCCATTCGGTAAAGGTAACCAAAGTAGAAGTCGTTGTACCTGATTCATTGACAGAATAGGAATATGTACTTGTAACTGTTGAAGTTGAGGGTGTCACCGTGCTAGTTGTAGTGCTTGACCAAGTGGATGAAACCGTGGTCGTCGGCCAAGGTTTTGTGATGGTAACAATCCAATAATAACTTGTATATCCAGTACCACCTGTTGACGTGTACGACGTGGTGTATGTAGGTGTTCCAGTGATCGTAGTAGAACCTGACCAACTGGTTGTGCTTGTATGTGTGGCAGCGGCAACGGCAACGTAGGATGTACAATCTCTGTGTTTGTAGGTCAAATATGCAGATCTACAGGTGGTCAAAGTCTCGTAGGTAGTGGTGAATGTATAGTAATAGTACGTAAAAGCAAGATTGACAATCGCAAGCGAAGATGAAGTTGAATAACTTGTGATAGTATTGGTATAAATAGAAGAGGATGTGGTTGTGGTTGAGCAGCTAACATAACTTAAAGTACCAGTGCTTTCTGACCAAGTTGTGATAGTATAAGTGTCATCGTTCGACACCGTGAATAAGAAATCGTCTTCGTCGTAGGAGGCAGCTCTTGAAAAATCGACACCGCTACAACATCCCATTAATGAACCAGCACCAATGTAGACTGCAGCACCTTGGAATTTAAAACAGATATAAACCAGAAGATTCGGCATGGAAATAGCCAGTAAACTCCAATATAGTTGGGCGAAAGTTAAATGACATCCCAAATGCAGATGTGGAAACTGGCAGGTTTAATGCTGTTGTTCTCATTTCGTAATCAAATTCTGTGGTGAAACCTGTAGCCATAGCAGCTGTTGTGGTGGTAACACCCAAGAGACTATAATAAGCATAACGAGAATAGTAAACTTCTTCCTCTAGGTAAATAAATTGAAGAAGAAATGAATATGGATAAGCTTTAACATTGATACCTTGAGAAAGTGAACTAAACCTTGTACAACTTTGGATGATATTGAGATAGTCACTTTCACCAAAGAAAATGAGCCCATTTGTTGGTATAACACTGGTCAGTAGTGTTACCACCAAAATAAGGAATAGTTTGAAATACATCTTGTGCGCTGATAATGTTATCTAGGCCAGCTAGCTGTCAATAAAAACGCGGATTTGAATGAAAAAGACAAGATGATAAATGAAGCTATCCAAAAGGAAGACACACATGGCAGCAGGATTCGTAAAACTTGCTTTCAATGTTGGGGATAAGTGAATATATTTAAGGATATGGAATTCTGCTCCTGTTCCTTTGTGGGCACAGCTCATCTGCAAATTGGAAATAGGGATGGTTAGCTCCAGTAATGTAAGTTCGGTCAATATCCGAGCCTGCAATTATTAGAGTGGTGATCAACGTTTGCCGAAGTAAGACAAAGAGGTCAAATAGACGAAACAAAGGAGGTGATATATAAGGAAGCTGATTGCCAACAATAATATATGACATTTTATGTAAGTATAATGCATCGCCAGTTGATTGGCACAATGTAAATTATATAATATATATATATATATATATTATAGCATATATGCACACAAAATCAATCGATATACAATGTGGATATAGAGTTTGAGCCGATTGTAGACAAAAAGGCTTCGTGTTCATTTTGTGGAATAAAATTTATAATATATATATTATATATATATATATAAGGTATGGGCTAGATTCTGCGATTCTGCAATACAGAACGGTCGGTAATAGTGGAGGCGGGTAAAGGCTATATAATATATATAGATATCGATCGCAACAGATAAACAGATGTATACTAATTGACTAAAAATCAGTTGATGAGACTCATGTCGTCGCGCCGGGGGCTGGAGCAGAGGCTAACTAGTCTGGTTGCTGAGAACAATTCCGAGTCAGAGGCTCAGATGTCAGCTTCATGCAACCCCACAATACGGCATATGTGAATTGTGGATGCCAACTAGTTTAAATTCGACATGCACCTGTGTATATTATAGTCATTTCAAATTGTGTAAATTTGACATGGCTGGAAAGAGCCCGAAAATGCGATGATCCGGGCAATACTGATGCCAGCTAGTATATATAATAGTTGCAAACTCGTTCGAGTATAATCTTGAAGTTGCGAGCAGCTAATTTTTATGGCAAAAATTTCAGTCTGGATTTAATTCTGGTGCTTGCCAATCGTGATACATCGTAATTTGTATATATTATGTAGATCGATCAATTCTTTTTAAAGAGGATCTATTTGTTGGCTTTCTTTATTGTTACAATTGTGGATAAACTATATCTAAGTCCACAATGCATGGATCAAGATGTCACTACAATAAATCGATGAATCGATCAACAACACAGCATCTCGGGCAAGATCTTAGAACAAATTGTAAGAAGATTTGCAGCCGCTTAAACCAGATCTGTCTTCAACGGAAGTGTGGCCTGTACGATATAGCATGGTACAGGACGGTTATATATATATATATAATATAATATATAGTCGCGGCAAGTCAAAGTATATATATATATATATATATACAGACTTTTTTCCCCCATGAATGGCTCAACTAAGTAAAAGCTACTGTTTGCGTGGGAGCTCTGCTTTTTCTCTGGAGCAACTGTCTCTGTGTTTAATAGCAATTATTTTTCCATTCAGCTTACTGTCAATCCAAAAAATTGACTTTATATTTAAGAATTATATATTAATATAGAGAGAAAGTTAGTTCTAAGTGGTAAAGATATTTGATGGAGTAAAGGGTCAAAACTTGGTTCAAGAACTAACTCAGTTCTCTAAACAGAAGAAAAATTCTTAGAGAAAATGAAGCCTTCTTACGTAACAGAGCCTTCTTTTTGAGAAAGGACAGTGCTAATTGCAACAAAACACCGTGAAATTTGCCGCAACTTGCCGTAACTTGCATATATATAAATTATATTTCTTGCTCAATTAGGTCGATAAATGTGATGATGTTGAAATTGTGGTTATACATATTTTTAGCGCGTGGAGCACGCATTCCGCATGAGTTTTTGATACTTTTGAGATCGATTAGGATCCTTTAATATCAAACAATAAAAAACGAAAAAAGTAAAAATCCAAGCCAGTTTCTCGCTTGTTACCGCAAGTTGCATCAATCAGATATTCATCGATCCAGAGAAGACAACCACGAGCAAAAAGAGGCAGTTATGGATGATCTACATCACACAAAGAAGATCCCACTTCCAAGTCTTTACGTTCTTTGTTTGCTGTTCTGTCCATCATAAACCATAATAGGATAATTGTTATGAGTATGACACTCCATAGTTCTTTTTCTTTTACTTTTACCTTTTATTTTTTTTAAGTGTTCGTAACGTGTCCCGCGTTACCTTTTTATTACCCGTTTGGGCCACTTTTTGTTATTCTGAAACAAACCCTTTTATTATTTAAGAATAGATCCTCTCCCTGTTTTGAGAATCTATTCTATCCTTTTTCCTTCTTCTTTTTAACCATTTCAAAATTGGATTTACAAAGTTAATACTCGACTTTAACGAATACATATTAACTTATATTTTCCTGGAATCAATCGATAGAGTAATTGTAATAATTACTTTAACTTAGTGAGAGATCCTACAACAATTGTCATTGCAATAACATCTAAGAGCTCAGAATTAGTTCCTTCGTCAACAATTAAGCTTGTT
>JAJMAB010000155.1:0-14828 GCA_030564825.1 Ogataea sithepensis | reverse complement strand
CTGAGTATATAAGGATTGTCTTCATCACTATTTTGTTCTTCAGATGCATTCCCTCTTGCCATATTGATTTTGTCATGTTTCTTAAACAATGTTTTACCAAGAAACAAATCACTCAATAGATCTCCTAGAGAACTATTTATGAATAAGGAAAAACCTATAGAAACCAAGGATTTGTTACCTTTTGGGTGTCTGATTTATTATTACAATGAAAATAGTACTAAGTTCAATGATGACAGTATTGAATCTGTGTAGTCCCTGAAGAATTGAGTCCACAGTGATAAATCATCTTTGAAATTTAACCGATTAAATTCAGCTGTCTTGTCAAATGTATAGACCTTTTCGGGAGTTTCTGGTCTTTCACTTTCAATTGCTTCAGTTGACATCTTGTAAAATTTTCTTGTCGTCCGGTACGCTGTCTAAAGACTTGAAATCTGTTAAAATCCAATGGTAAATTACTGTTGATTATTTAATGTAATTTACTAGTGGAGTATTTGTAAAAAGGGAACGTTCATTCTATTAAGAATCAAAAGAGCTTTGTAGTGTTAAATCTATATGAAATGTTTTCATTCTTATGTGTCGTCGACATTCTGTCAGCGTAGTCTAGCACAGCCACGGCTGCTTACTGTACATCTGGTTCCCACAGGTGTACAATCCTCAGCCACAGTTAACTAGTACTACTCCATTCTATATACGCCACACCATATAGCATTCTTCACTACTGAATATCCCACATCACTCCCATAGTATTCTAGTCCCACTACTTATAAGTCCTGTTCATATAGACTATCCTCATTCTGTACTTCTTCATTAGAATGACAAGTTCTCTATATATCATATATATATATTTATATACTGTATTGTATCACATCAGTGTATTAACTGTTGTGAGATGTAAAATGCATTATTTAATTAATGCTGTCATTCGTGATTACTTCGTAAAGATTCATAGAATCTTTACAAATTTTAATTTTATTTTAATTCCTCCTCTTATTTTGAGGCTTTTGTTAAAGTAACCCTTCCTCTTGAATGTCCACCGATTTGTTGTACGAGTAGATCAAAAAAAAAAAAAAAAAAAAAAAAAAAAAGTGATACAATCTCGCGTCAACAGACTTATAGTCTGTTTCTAGTTATACATTGTATATAAATTGGTTTACTATAAACTACCAAAATACAGGCGATTTTGATTTGACGCAATCCATGTTCAATTTCCCTTGTGTTGTTTACGTTTTTTTTATAACGGTTTATCCCTAATTCAATCAAGTGCAACGTGTAGATGCACGACAAAAAAGCATGCATGCTTGGCCCTCAACAATTTATTTCCTATTTGGGAAAACAATTAGTTTTCTGCCCCTTTGCGAATTTGAAGGAATTTAGTATCAAGCATTACACCATTATAGCAACTACAAGTTTAAACTAGTAGATGAGCGAAAACACGGCACTCCTAATACCAACAAGAACCTGAATGAATGTTTTTTTAAAATCAAAAATTTTATGAATACCTTTTTTTGCGAAACCTTAACCATAGCATCCAAATAAGCTATGTGAATAGAAGTACCTGAAGATATCAAGGATACTTACCGGTGTGAGCTAGTAAGAGAAATGGGAAAAAGTAAAGAAAGCTGCTGACAAATATATATATATAGATATATACCATACCCTAAACATATTCAACACTGAAAAACACGTCATTTAAGCAAAGTATTTCGAATTCACATGGCAGAAAGCACAAGTAGTTCAGGAAAAAGAGAGCTAATGTTCTGTGCAAAACAATCAACAACAGAGCGCATTAAAAGCAGTGGAGAAGTAACTACAGCCCGCCCACTTGATTATAATCGAAATAACAGGACATAACATAAAAAGAAAACAAATTTGATCAACATATGATCGCACAACTCAACCAAACGCCACACTCGACGCCCAAACAACGGCCATCGACTTCAACTAGCGTTGGCGTTTCGACATGATTGTAAACGTCACCGGGACCCAACCCAAGACACCCCATACGTAGTTGATCTTCACCCCAAGAGTACAACTTTCCTTCTTTGTCGAAACTTAGGAAGTGTGAGTAACCTCTCCCGAACCCGATCGTGGTGATAGGTGTCGTGATAGGTCTGTGGTTCAACATATTCTGGTACTTGTTGCCCAACCTGTCTCCACAACTGAAATTGCATACTAAAGTTGCCGTGGTTTTCCCACATGACGTGTATGGGTTGGCGTACCGGCATCCTTTCTGCTGCTGTTGTTCGTCATACTGTTTCCTCTTGTTACTTTTCAAGCTCGCTAGCCAAATAGACCCATCTTCAGAACGTGTGTAGAAAAGAGTGTTACCGTTGATGGTTATGTCCTCGATATCCTGGTGTATGTCTTGTAAGATTTCGCAAGTTATGTAGCTTTGGTGGTCTTGGTCTTTGAAATCGAAGGTCATCACCAAGTATCGATCAGTGTACTGGTGCTTTCCAGACTCGTAGTCAATTTCGCTCCCAAGATGATACCTGAACACCACATAATCTTGACTCATTTGGATCATGTCCACTTTGCTCATGTCGACAGGAAGTAAAGCTCCCCCAGGGTAGAATCGTGCAAATAGGGATAAGTGACTACCTGGAACATAACTGTGTCTGTAATGATTAGCGACATGTTTGATGTTGAACCTCCATAAAGAGTTGGATTCATCCAAGGCAAGGATGAAAGTGGCATAAGCAGCGCCAATTAATTCACGTAGTCTGACGTCTCCAGCAAATAAAGGTAGCAGGTACCCGTCACTACAATCGACACACGATGACAAAAGTGGAAGCTCGCTCGTTCCGGTGAGTAGATTGGAATCATCTTCATTTTGCATAGCTTCACCACCTTGGTCGTCTTCAAAGTTTCTGAAAGTCACGTAAGCATCTCCATCTTCACCAAGAAATGCCACCCTGTCTCCGGACCAACCGACCACTTCGAAATCAACAACGACAAATTCGGATCTGACACGTTCCACCACCATAGGCCTGCCTCCAGAACTTATGGCCACCGAGTCAGAACCAGTCACATAGCAAGATTTTACATCGTTATCCGATCCACAGTCCATGTAACCAGCTGCTATAGCGTTGCTATTCAGCACGTATGGGTCTTTGAAAGAGTAACCTAAGGATCCAGACCCCCAGGTGACTAACTTTCCGGAGCAACGACGCTTGTACGTAACGAACCAATCCTTCGAATCGTGGTATTTGAACGCTTGCGAACACCGATCACGGAAGTGAGATTTGTATAAGACATAGAACAAACGATTGTCGTTTCTAAACCACCTATAAAACTGTGGGACTGCTTCAACAAGTTGACATATTGCACTCGTTGGAAGGTGCGGTAGTATGTATGATGATACTATATGTGGCGGGAGAGAGGTTATATTGAATAGAGATTGCGATACCGTCATTTGTAGAGTTGATTTGATGACTATTGGTGCAGGATAGACGTATAAGTATATAAGAATGGAATATCTCCTTGTCTGTTAGAAGTATTGTGTAAAAGTCTAGATTTATTATATATACATCTGTTTAGTCTTTTGACAAAGCGGCCCGTGCCAATTTGGGTAAAAACTATCCGTTCTTTTCCCCGATAAATGCACCGCAACGGGGAGCCGAGACAGGCGGCGCGCGTTAAAAACCCGGGGAATTTTTTTTTTTTTTTTTTTTTTTTCACCCAGTGAATGCAACTGGCCGAGACAACAAGACTCAAGAACCATTTTTCTCGTCTCCTGCAATGCATTTGTAGTTCAGATTTTCAAGTTCCTATAGATGAAAGACTTTGTTGTAACTATAGGATGATCCGATCTATTGGTGTCTAATAAATCAACGTTTTTGAGTTCATAGTTGATAGAAGAGTGAGCGATTACGTGATCGTTTACTTACTTTGTTGAGGCGCGCATTACATTCTTTGTAGTTAAATCAGTCCTTATATACATGCAGCTATATTTGCTAGCGTCTAATCCATTCTTGATGTATTGTCATCAATGAATTCAAATCCAATCTCAACAATATTTCTGAACGATGGTACGCCATTCTATTTGAAGAAACACGGATCATTTTTTTTCGTTTTGTTTTTTAATTTTACAGTTTGCATACTAACCAAGAGTACGATAGAATGATGCATCCGATGATCCTTTTGTCGATCCAGTCAACCCGAGCCATGACAAATTTGATAAGTTGATGCTCACTATAGAAAGCCAATTGGATGAACTCGAGATCTCAAACAACGGATTGAAAAGTTTATTTAACGAAGAAGATTACGTTTCCCACATCAGCACCATAGAGGAGTCGATTGTCAAAGAGGCGGAGAAAATTAAATCGATCGAGATGAAATTCAACTCTTTGGAATACAACTCGTCCGATTACAACAAGAATTTACGATTCGATGAATTGAAAACACAGTTTAGATATAGGTTGGATTTACTTGTGGTAAACTTGAAGAAGTTTGCCTTGAAGTTGAGGATTAAAGCAACTGATGATTTCAATTTGTTCGATCCACACGGCACGTTAGATTCAAGAATCAAACAAGATTTTTACTTCAATGGGTTGATTTCCAATCTAGATGAGGATGAACAGATGATTTTACGAGATGTCAGAAAACTGTATATGACTCTGGAAAGAATCGAGTCCATCGTCGAGGACTTGAATGCAATAGGTGCGTTCTCGAACCACGCATCATCATCGCCATCTAACCGGAATTCTGCCAATTCTAATGAAGACAACCATCAGGAAGAAAATGCATTTATAGATCCTTTTACCGTTGATGAAGAGGCTCATGTGGCGGGAAATTTTGATAGAAGTAAAGAAATTACGAAATTGCGGATCGTGATTGGAATTCTAGTGGTGTTGTACTGCTTGTTAGTTATCGTTGTTGTCAAGAAGCGCACATAGTACTGGATGTTTCTCATCAAAACAATCAGTATTATGTTCGATTTATACCCATAAGCGACTAACGGCTAATTAGAAAGATTTGTAATCATTCCTAGTCAAGAAAGAGAAACCAGCCAGCTTATATAGACATAAGGATGTCGAAGAACAAAAGTTTAAAGTTGATTATATTTGATAGAAAAATAGATACCTATATATATATATATATATATGTATACATTCATAAAACTTCAAGCCGATTTTGATAGTGTCTCAAAACAATATAGCTTGTCGAACATAGGTACGCTATAATATGATATTCCCCTCGCCTCACGAACCCTCTCTCTCTGCATGTAGCACCTTTGAAACAATATATATTCCTTCTTCTTCATAATAACGGATTCGACCTTGGTGTTCACATTATGATTTTATTTTTGGATGGCAGAATAACTTCTGCATCTTCCTAGTTCTATATTCGAGGGAGAACACTTCCTTTCTAACGAGGTTGAGGAGATCAATTACGTATTGACGAAAACCGATCGCTTCAATCATCTCCAACGAAAACAGATTAAAATGAATCTGTAGATCAATCTAAGCAGAAACAGAATCGAAACTAGCAGATTTGTCAACGCCGTAAACTAATTCAGCTGGTAAATGACCGAAAATCGTAGTACGATTATTATAAAGTGATACGAAGCCCAGTGAGTGGGATTTTCATAGGACCATTGACGCGTTCAACTCTAGCGTTAACTTGTGGGTGAGAAGCACGGACTGGAGTTACACGTCTGTGATATTGTTCACATTTTCATCAATATAAGAGCCAATAAGGTTTTGAGAACGATCTGAGTCCAACGCATTTAAAACACGAGTTAAAAATTGAGTGAGCACAGTAAGAGAACTGGCTAAACCAAAGGGATAATTACCTAAATGGATACAAACACCGGTTGCATCACTCGACATCAATTTCTTCTAATACATTTATATAGATAAAGAATCATCAATAAAGGTTTGAATGTGTTGCTAACCCCGAACATTAGGATTGTAAGGCCCAATTAAATTTGCACTGGCCGGAATGAGGTTCACTTTATAAACGAAGTTATGTTTGATAGCATCAACGACAGCATCGGTAAGCAGATGATGATATACACCTTAAAATTTGTCGACAAAGACTGTAGAAGTCTGCAATGCTTTCAACGACAAAGTCTTCTCGAAGGTCAACCTTAAACCAGCGATTGGAGACTCAACTGGAATCATTTCTCTGTTCACAGTGAGGAGCTCGCAATTATTTGGAGCAAGACGATAATGTAAAACAATGCAAAGTCGGCTTACCCAAATAATTATATATAATATATATATATATATAAGGATTGTCGACTTACTTCAAATAATCTGTTGTTTTATACAATAAAGAACATCTTATGGCACGTGACCACAGCTACATGCACAGACAACCAAGCGATCGATCGGCATGCCAAATCTGGGACAGGCGCAGGCTTAGCAAAGGCGTTTGCAGATCCTCAGGTGTTCCGTCATGCCACCACGCCGCTCCACTGCAACGTTTATTGCTCCCCACGCAGCCCCAACTTGTGGTGGTAGTGTTGGTGTTGGTGGACCATGTCCGCATCCCGTTTTAATTGTAACCTTCTATGCTGTTTTCTCTTTCTTCAACTCGTGTTAGCCGTGAGTATATGATATATCCAAATCCCCATGGAAACGTATTCAATGCCGTTCCGCGGACCAGCACGTATATATATATATTAAAATTCGACTGTTGTATAAACGCAAAAGACCACAAATTTCAGCTATATATATATACGTCTGTGTGTGTACGTGTTTATAAAAGGTACAGGTTGACCGTAAATGGTAGAAATGTAGTTTATTCATCCTTTGTTTTACATGTATATATCTAAAAGTAGAAAAAAACACACAACACACCTTTTTTAATCCTCATTTTCTGCAACTAGTGTAGTCCAAGGAGTCAAATGCATCGATTTGGCGTAGAAGAACTGGTTGTAACCTTTGTTGATTTCGTTGGAGGTGTCCAATTCGCCAGCGGTGAAGATATCGTCGTTGTGTAACCCATTGATGGAAATCAGCGGCATGATGATGACGTCGTTGACCTGTGTTGGACCAACTGCCAAGCTGAACGACTTGTAAGAGAACTGGACGTTTCCAGGCACAGGAGGACCAAACACTTCGGATTGAGACTTGGAGCCGACCATGGTGGCACCTCTAACGTTGATTTCAGGGTCACCATCTTTGAGAACGGAAATGTACACGTACTTGTCAAGCTCGTTAAAGTAGTCCAACAAAGTGTCGGTAAGCAGAGAAGAGCTCGTGAAGGAGATAGTTGGTTCGTTGTTGGCATCCACTTTTTTGAAGTGAGCTTCCCAATCTGTGGTGAGGATGTAGTCCTTCTTGGTGTGCACCAAATGGGTGATTCTGGCAATCAACTTGGCAAGGAAAGGGTGGTTTGCCTTACCTGCAAACAATGCGTTGGAGAAAGATAGCCTTCTGTTGTGGTAATTTTTCCAATTGGGGTCGTTAAAATCGGATTGTATGAAGAACCGTAGACTGTTTCTGTCGACTCTTGTTTCGAACCAGTACTTGATAGGTTTGAATAAGGAAACGTCAACGTCAGAGTAGATGCCTCCTTCAGCATAAATGACAAGGAACCGTAAGAATTCATACTTCAATCTGTCGTGAGGTAGCATCTCGTAAGCTTCCAGCACTTCCGGAACGAACTCACCGAAACTGTTATGGACGATCTCTTCGACCTCTTGGGTGGAAATCAACTTGTGATGCCACTGGTCTTCGACGTTTTCAGTTGATCTCCATCTGTCCACTAGAGGAGCACATCGGTCAGGCAATTGGTTGATGTCTTGCCAGAATTGCCATATGTTTCTTTCCACCTCTGTGGAAGGGTCATAGGGGAAGTGGTACTTCAGCCTAGCCTCTATCACGGGCGCACTGGCGACATTTTTAGAAGGTGCCCTTTTGTAGTGGGGGCTCTGGATGAAGACGTTGACTGCGACAAGTAGGAAGACTGCCAAGGCTATGAAGTGTTTGTAGGTGAGCACGGCCCGTTTAAACTTGCCGAGAGCGATTTGGTTCATGGGTGGGTATATATTACTACCAGTAGTAATAGGTAGGAGGAAGAGGAAAATAAGAGGAAGAGGAAGAGAGAGAGAGAGAGGGAAGGGTGTTACATGAGAAGGAGGAACCGGAAGAAGAAGAAGAGGAGAAAAAAAGGAAGAAGAGAGGGAGAGAAGAAAGACACGACACTAGAAGTAAAGAAACGGCTGTGAAAGCAACATTGATAAAGCTTATAACTTGAAGATGTATATATATATATATATATATATAATGCACACGGATATATATTATAGAAGGACCCTATAAGAGGCCATGGCTGATGACCAATAAGACGTGATTGCAGTGAGTGGGCAGTGTCCCAATACTAAATAAATTATACTAGCTACTAGTACTTTTTACATCCGCCGTGGCTGGAAATAGAAGGACGCTTAACCGTGACAATTTTAAGACGTACGACGTGCCAAAGTGGAAACAGACAGGGCCACTGACGCATAGATGAGTTACAATGCCAGACAAAAATAGACGGGCCAGGCAGGATAGACAGGCGAGTCTCCAACAATTTCCATGTGCCATCGGTGGAATCTCGATGCACCACCTGAATGATATATATATATATATGATGGGCTCGGACAATTTATATATAACGTGTAGCCAGTATATATATATATATATATATAATATCAAGCAACATATAGAGAATAGTATAATGAACACAACTATATATATATAGGAACAAATCCAGTGAGGGCACCGATTCACCGAGCGGCGAGCAGCTATCTGGAATCTGGATTCTGCACCCGCTGGCACAGGACGGGCGGCGCCTTCCCCATCGGGATGTGCAGTGCACCGCATACTCCCAGCACCGCAGAGCCACAAAAAATATTATATTACCGATTACCTCAGCGAGGGTCAAATTCAACGGTGGGCCTGTAGGCTGTGATTCTGTACGTTTCACTTTGAAGTTTCTGGTGAAGCGCGTTCCAATTACGTTATACGCCTGCCTCTATCTGGCTATCAGTTGAGATACTAATACTTATATACATATATATATAAATACTTGCACTCTTATCGTTGTTTTGTTCTCACTGTACATAGCATTCTCGTTCACCACCTCCCCATCCCACAACCATGCCTTTCAACTTCAAGCTGCGTGATAAGCTGATCGCACTGGCGCTGTTGCTGTTCCTAGCACTGGTCTTCAACGCTGTCGTCCTCTATGACGGTGGCCTGGTCGAGGACTCCGTCTCCCCAGTCAATCCAATACCACCACCTGCCAAGGGCCCTGCGTCTCACCTTGCCTCCAGTGAGGATGAATATTTGGACGAGTCAGTCGACAAGAACCCTGTGCTGTCCGACGACGGCTTGAAGTCGGTAGAGGACTCCGAATCCCTTAAGATGGACAAAGAGAAACAGTACGAGTTGGAAGACAACCGAAAGGACCAATTGAGCGACACCAGACAGCAAACTATCAATCTGGCCAAAGAATACCAGGACGCCAAGCAAACATACGAAAGGTTACTCGCTAGAAACCCTTCCACTTTCCAAGTCATCTTTGAAGAGTCCGACTTTGATCGCTCCAAAGGTATCTTGGACGGTTGGCCTTTGTTTCAAAGGTTTATGGGCAAATACTTCTCCATCTTGAAAGCAAACAGACAAGAGGTGCCTCATCCTAACAGACCTTACGACAGTAACGGTAAACCAGTTATTTCCAACGTTGTTTGCCTAAGTTCCCAAGACCAAACGTTGTCCGAAAGTGAGCTGATCTCCATCATGGATTTTCCTGAAGATTTCGTTGCAGATCTCGCCAAGAAGCATCTTGCAGTGTCCCAGTCGATCCCTAAAGAACTCCCTTTCCCTCAATTTTACAAAGGTAACGGGTACGTGATGGTTGGTGGAGGAAAGTACTCCTGGTACGCGTTACTCACCATCAAGACTTTGAGACGTGTCGGCTCCACTTTGCCTGTCGAAGTGTTTATCCCTAACGAGGACGAGTACGACGACAAGCTGTGTAGAGAGGTCTTACCAGGGGTCAATGCCAAATGTATCAAGATGTGGGACATCTTCAAGAGAGAGAACATCGAAATGCTCGGTGAATTGGCCGGTTACCAATACAAATCGTTCGCCATCTTGGCTTCATCTTTCCAAAACGTGTTTTTGTTGGACGCTGACGCGTTTCCAGTGTCAAACCCTGACGAGTTGTTCGATTCCTTCTTGTTTAAGAAGTACGGTATGATCACCTGGGCTGATTTCTGGAGACGTACCACGTCACCTTTCTACTATGCCATTGCCGGTATCAAGTTGGGAATCGATCAGGCCAAGAGACTGAACGACATCTACACCGATCCTAACAACTTCCCTTTCAATGGGGACAACGCTGGTGATTACATGCGTGATTTCCCACTGCACGACAGGCAAGGTTCCCTGCCCGAATGGACCACCGAATCCGGCGAGTTGTTGGTGAACAAGAGAAGCCACTTCGACGGGTTGCTTCTGGCACTATACTACAACCTGGATGGACCTTACGGTTACTACCCTTTGCTATCGCAAGGTGCCTGTGGTGAAGGCGACAAGGAATCCTTTGTTGCCGGTGCCCACTTTTGCAAGAGACCTGTGTACCAGGTTTACAAAGGTGCAGACAAAGTGTACGGTTGGTACAAAGGGGATTCGCACGAACATTCGACGATAGTTCAGTACGATCCGGTGATCGACTTTGCCAACTTGCTAGAAGCAGTCAAGGGCAACGCCGGTATGAACAACGACCAAGGCGAGTACAGGTACGGCGAGTTTAGGGACGCGTTCAACTTTGCCAACTCGCAGGTCTTGTTCTACCATGTGCACGACCCAAAGATCGACCCTTATGATATGATGGACACTAGAAAGACCTACGATTTAGAAGGCAACAAGATGAGAAACCTGGGCGACTTGTTCCCAAGGTTCGAATTCGATTTGGAGTTGTTCATTTGGGAGACCATCAACGAGCTAATCTGCGAGAACCACGTCACCTTCGACAAGATCTTCACCGACAAGGACACCGGCAGCCTCTGTAATGAGTTTGTGCCGGAGCAACTGAAGTACCTCAGGGAATCGAGCAACACCATCAACAACGAGTTCCCGGGCCGTTTCCCAGACAAGAGTGAGATTGGACCAAAGGACAAGTCGCTGATATTGAAGAACGGAGATTCATCAGATGAAACCGACCAGGAGACCCTGCAGGCTTACAACAATTTGATCATAAGAAACATGAAGCGTCTGTTGAAGTTCACAAAGTTCAAGAAGATGGAAGATATCGAGGCTTACATCAGTGATGAGCGCAAGTTTTATAACGAAGTGAAAGAAGCCGAACGGTTGAGACAAGCTGAAGAGGAGATCCAGAAGAAAAAAGAAGAGGAGAGGGAGAAAGCTGAACAGGAGGAGAAGGCGAATGCTATTGAAGCAGAAGTCAACAAAATGGAGGAAAGTCAAATGGAGGAAAGTCAAGCGGAGAACAACGGTGACGACCAACAGCAGGCTAGTGGTTCCGTTAAAGAAGCGACACAGGAAGCTGACGATATGGTTGACGTCGACTTGTGATGCTGTAAAAAAAGAAAAAGAAAACGATATACGTTTATATGATTTTATTTCAAAAGAAAAGAAATTTGATAGATCTTTAGAAGAGCATTCTGTTAATCTGTGTTTATAGTGAAGATATTTGTGTGAAAGTATGAAATGACGGTTGCAGGATGGCCTTTTTTGATTGTAATAAAATATCAAATCTATTGAGGATGGCGATAACAAGTATCAGTATAAAAGAAATACAAAACGTGACAACAGTTTCAAAAATCTAAAAGTTGTGAAAAAATAACAAAAGTATGTAAGAGGAGAATCAAAGAGGAACTACTCTCTAAACACCCAATAAACACAAATTCAAAACTATGTTGATCTAAGCATCAAAAAAAAAAAAGAAAAAAATAGTAACACAAAAGAAACCTGTATCCAATGACAAATGAGGGACTCAAAAAACAAAAAAACAAGAAAAAAACTCATAAAATATAGATGTACAACAACGAACAACTGTGATTTCTAAAAAACACCCAATGCAAAAAAAAAAAGAAAAAAAAAAACAGGAAAACAAAAAAAAGGGATAACTCCAAATGCATTATGCTCACAAATCTTCTTCGTCTATCTCGTTCTGAAGTTGAGCGTTGATGTCCTCTCCTTCAACTTGGCTGTTATGCGCCTTCAGATCCTTGACAACCTGCTCGTAGATTAGATCCACACCTGTCTTGTCTCCTTCCTCACTCTCCGTCCCGTCCACTTTTGGATTCAGGATCTCCTTCTGAGACTTCTCCAAAAACGCGATGTGGTTGGCGAGATACTGGGACTCACACATATCCGACATGTCCTGTTTTTCAAAAGCTTTGAACTGCCATTTTCTATCACACAAGTTCTCTTTCATGAGCTGGTAGATTGTACTCTCTAGATCAAAGTCCAAACTGTTCAAGTTCTCACCAAGGTTTCTCATTGGCTGGTCCTCCAAGTCCAAATTCACCTTCTCACGCTTGATCAAGAACGGATCCATCTTCGGGTCGTGCACGTGGTAGAACATAGGCTTGCAGATGTCAGGGTTCCAAGGGAATCTGTACGCGTATTCGTAGATGTAGTAGTAGTTGTCACCAGCAACTTCGATATCCTTGGCGTTCTTCTTCACGTTCTCCAATAGGATGTCAAAGTCTTGCAATGGATCGTACTGTGCGATCGTCGTGTGATCCCACGTGCCCCTCTCTCTAACGTGCCAACCAAATATCCTGTCTGGTGCTTTGTAAAGTTGGTAGAATGGCTGTCCGTAGAAATGTGCAGCAGCCACAAAAGTCTCCTTGTCTCCTTCCCCTGCACCACCTTGCGATAGTAACGGATGGTAACCTTGTGGACCGTCCGTGTTGTAGTATAAAGAGAGCAACAAGGAGTTGAAATGGGTGGATTTCTTGATGAGCAACTCTCCAGATTCGGTGGTCCAGTCGGGCAAAGTTCCTTGACGGTCGTGGTATGGGATCTGCTCTTTGTAATTCTGCCTTTGCTCGTCGTTGGTGTAATACTTGGAATCGGTGTAGAAGTCGTTCAAGTGACGCACCGAGTTTGTACCCACTTCGATACCAGCAACTTCGTAGAATTTTGGAGAAGTGGTACGTCTCCAGAAATCCGGCCAAGTGATCATCTCGTAATGGTGGTACAACGGTGAGTAGAACACCGGGTCTGGATTTTTCACTGGGAAAGTATCGGAATCCAACAGAAAAGTATCATCAAAAGAAGAACCTAATAGGGCAAATGATTTGAATTGATAACCAGATAATTCAAAATTTTTCAAAGACTCCTGTCCAAAGACAGTGCTCATCAGTACACACTTGGCGTTGTATAAGGGAAGGATGTTCTCACACACTTCTTCTTCGTATTCGTCATCGTTAGGGATCATGACTTCAACCGGGAGAACCGACCCGACTTTTCTCAACACCTGGATGGACAAAAGAGCATACCATGAATACTTACCACCACCAACCATGGTGTAACCTTTACCTTTATAGAAGGGAACAGGTGGCTTGTCAGGAATGGATCTAACCACATTCTTGTGTTTCTCTTTCAAATCTTCGATGAAAGCTTCATCAAATTCCATGAAGCTCAAAAGTTCGTTCTCGGCCAAAGTGTGCATAGTTTCTTCAATCACTAACACTCTCCAAATGATTGGCTTACCATCTTTTAAACTTGTTCTCTCATGGTGCGGATGGGATAGCTTGTTCACTTTGAGCACCTCTAGATACTTCTTGAAGAACCTTCTGAACAACTTGTTGCCTGATGTGATGTCAATGACGCTCAAATCTTCCTCTTCGTAATCGATGCCAATCTTCATCTTCTCCTTCACCTCCTCCAATGCTTCGTCTTTTTGTTGCTTCATTTTTTCAATCTCTTCTAACAGTTTTTCCTCTTTCTCTTTGAACATTTGGATGGTAGCCTCGTTGGCCTGTTTGGCCTCCGCTAGAGCCATGTCTTTTTCGATTTGGTCGACTTGCTCCTTCAATTCTTTTTCCAAAAGATCCATGTTGGCTTTCTCCTCTGGTGTGAGGTGCGAATACTCTTGCTTCAAAGTGTTCTTGAAATACTTGTCGTTCTCATCGTTGTAAAGATTAGATACCTTTTGGGCAGTTGATTGGTAAATCTGTTTCGTACGTTGTTTGTAAGTTTCGGCAACACCTGATTCCGAGTAGGTGAAGAAGTGGATAAACAGAACCGTTGAGATTATGGCCAGAATCGCAATGGCTTTGTTCTTCTTTTTCAGGCTGATCATCTTGCTCAAACAGAAACGACACAACCTGGCCAGCCAAGAAACCCCTTTTCTTTTTCAATCTTGTGCTTTCTTACGAAGGAATTAGAAAATCACACACATCCAGAAAGAGGAAGAGGGGCGTATGCTTCCACTAATATAGCTGATAGATTTCATGCCCAGGTGTTTCTAAGCAGTATAGAGGTCTCCTGTCCATCGATCGTTGCAAGTTTCAAAGCAATATGGAGCAATCACAGGGCTGTGCACACCAACCACACAGGAAAATATTCCGGATTCAGAGTGTGGGAGCAATCAATTGGATCATTGTAATTAAAATTCCAAACGGTTCAGGCCGTATATTATCTGCGCATGCATAGTGCGATCGATGCTTTCCCGTGCAAATCTCACTTGGCCGCCCACTCACATCGTGGTATCTGCGTGTGTCCGCTTGGACTAGCTTATATATATACATATATATTATAATACATAAATTCTAGTGGATCTATCGAATATGGCGATCTTTATATATATATATATATATATATATCGATCTTATGTAGTCTATATCT
>JAJMAB010000154.1:0-16161 GCA_030564825.1 Ogataea sithepensis | reverse complement strand
GCTATCGAATGCACTATTTAAAAAAGCTGTTGCAAGTACCTCGATCACACCTCTATCCAAGTGGTAGTGGCACGGTGGTGGTGGCACGGTGGCAAAACACGGTGGTCGCGGCACGGTGGTCGCGCACGGTGGTGGTGGCACGGTGCCGCGCGATGGTGACAAAGACAAAAAAGTTTGAGTTGGAAAGGGCAGACCCTTAAATAACAACCTTATCAAACAAAATGTCAGACAACCCTATCATTAATGAAACTGTTGCAAGAATTCAACAGAAGCCGTGGTATTTGTCTACAATGCTAATGATTACAGATAGTGACTACATTGAAGATGATATGATCACGATATATCCAGTCAATTCGGACACGGCAATAGCTGATACATCACAAGAATTACCAAAGAGGAAATTTGATTGCTGAATTTGCCCATAGTATTAATGTGAATATAAATCAAGAGTGGGAAAGAAAAAACTTTGATACAATTGAATCAGTCTATAATAAGACGATATTTCTAGTAGTGAATAAGCACAAATACACTATTCCTAAAACTTATGGAGAAGCTATGGGAACCAATGAAAGTCTACATTGGAAACTTGCATGTGAAGAGGAAATGGATTCAATGAAAAAAACAGAAAGTCTTTGACACGGTGAACAGGAATCAATTACCCAAAGACACCATAATTGTGGGAAGTCGATGGGTGTTTAATGTGAAATTAAATGAAGATAACACTGAGCGATTCAAAGCACGATTAGTTGCAAAAGGTTTTACTCAAGAGATAGGTGTTAATTATATGGATAAATATGCTCCTGTTATGGCATTTGACACCTTAAGGTTTGTACTCGCAATCTCGGCAGTGAATGATTGGAAACTAGCTCAATTTGATGCTAAAAATGCTTTCCTCAATGGAAAGATTGATTATCCAATTTATATTAAACCACCTCCAGGAAGTGGAATAAAGCCTCATCAATACTGGAAATTGAAGAAAGGGTTATATGGCTTGAAGCAAGCACCTAACCTATGGTATAAGACTATATCAAAGGTATTATTAGCGAATGGCTTCCATGTGTCTGCTATAGAACCCTGTCTATTCTACAAGAAGGACTGCTTGCTGACATTGTATGTTGACGATATCCTACTAGCTGCGAAAAATCAGCATATAATAGAACAAACGAGTATGATGTTCAACAAGTATTTTGAAATGAAGCAGATGAATGAACCCAAGATGTTCTTAGGTATTACTATAAGAAGAACAGAAGACGGTGACATAAAAATATCAATGGAAGATACCGTTGATCGACTTCAGAAAGACTATAAATTTATGGCTACGGAAAAGCAACTGCTCTCTCCATTAAAGAAGGATTTTAGACCTGAAAATTTATCATCACCGTTACTTAATGAAAATGAGCATCATAAGTACAGATCAATTATAGGATCTCTTTTATTCATTGCTAATACAGTAAGGGCTGATATTTCGTATCCTATATCCCTATTGTCAAGATATCTATGTCAACCTAGACAATGTCACATGACTGCTGCACAAAACATTCTAAGTTATGTTGTTCAGACAAAAGAAGAAGGTATTGTGTTCAGAAGATATAGAAAGCCAAAGATGGGTATTGATTTTAGATTATTAGATAAAACCAGAGACGTCATAATTGAGGATTATGGAAGTTATGGTAAATACAGAATTACCACCTTCAGTGATGCAGATGATGGCGGGAAGGATCTAGCCTGGAAAGCTCAAACTGGTTATGTGGTGTACCTGAATGATAATTTAATATCCTGGGGTTCTAAAAGACAAGGTTCTGTTTCGTTATCAACTACAGAAGCTGAATACATGGCTATATCTGAAGCCTGTAGAGCATCAGTCGCTGTTAGAAACTTGTTAATGGAGTTAGAATATGATATTACGTTCATGGAGATTTGTGGTGACAATAGGTCTACCTTAACTTTGAGTGCTCATAAAGCAAATCATCAAAAAACAAAGCATATTGCCAAAAGATTTCACTATATTAGAGAATTAGTTGAACAAAGAATTGTTCGCTTAAATTATGTGAATACTTTAGTGAATGTGGCGGATACATTAACAAAAATTTTAGATCCAGCACACTTTCAGAGAATTCACAAACTAATGTTTGAATAGTATATATTAAATATAAATGGATTATTAAAGACTCGTTTGTCGAGTTATTATTCTCGTTTGTCGAGATGGATTATTAAAGACTCGTTTGTCGAGTTATTATTCTCGTGTGTCGAGATGTTATTGAATTCTCGTTTGTCGAGTTATTATTCTCGTTTGTCAAGATGTTATTGAATTCTCGTTTGTCGAGATATTATTATATTATTACATT
This sequence comes from Ogataea sithepensis, assembly GCA_030564825.1. Classification (NCBI taxonomy): domain Eukaryota; kingdom Fungi; phylum Ascomycota; class Pichiomycetes; order Pichiales; family Pichiaceae; genus Ogataea; species Ogataea sithepensis. The sequence goes on along the minus strand of JAJMAB010000154.1, from coordinate 13,816 downwards.
CTCGTTTGTCGAGATATTATTATATTATTACATTCTCGTTTGTCAAGATGTTATGAAATTCTCGTCTGTCGAGATATTATTGTTTTCTCGTATGTCGAGATACCCTTATGAAAATAAGGTATTACTAAAGATTGTGAATGATAGGTTCTCAATTCAAAGTTAATATTTTAGGAACAACCATATAAGACAGAAATGAATCACATCAATTTCATATATATATGATATATAGAGAACTTGTCATTCTAATGAAGAAGTACAGAATGAGGATAGTCTATATGAACAGGACATTTATGTACTGGGAATAGAATACTATGGGAGTCATGTGGAACACTTGGAGGAAAAGTATTCAGTAGTGAAGAATGCTATATGGTGTGGCGTATATAGACTGGAGTAGTCTAGTTAACTGTGGCTGAGGATTGTACACCTGTGGGAACCAGATGTACAGTAAGCAGCCGTGGCTGTGCTAGACTACGCTGGCAGAATCTCGACGACACATAAGAATAGATTTGACACTATAAAACTCTTTTAATTCTTAATAGAATTAACGTTCCCTTTTTACAATTACTCCACTAGTAAATTACATTAAATAATCAACAGTAATTTACCATTGGATTTCAACAATTAACAATCCAGAACAGTTCCAAGCGGCAAAATGTCTTCTTTCTTCATTGATAGCAAATGGAAAATGATGTTAACCGCATTCTTCTCGCTGCAATAAGGTATAACTACTGGATCCAAAAACAGGCGTACTACGCAGTAACATATAATTGTTTGGCTCTGAAGATTCTCTCTATGACAACCAAGATCGTATCTGAATAATTTGCACACCTACCCTCACTTAGATCCAGGACCCATTTCGATGCTTTTTGACCTAGGCAATTATATTATTTGGCCCTCTTATGCTTGTCACACTAGCTACTTATCACCGTATGATCATCAGATTTACTGTTTTATCTATCCCGTGTTTCGGAAAACCCAATGTACAACATAAAGTAATTGATTGATCTCCCGTAAACCTATATATTCAGGCAAAGTAAGAGCTATGTCCTGTTGACTCTTAAGTATTGCTCTAGCTCCTCTCGAGGCTCTGGACAACATCGCCTCTTTATAACGGTTCCATATTATTATTGGTAAAAAGTAAAAACACTATCCACAATGGGTAATTGTTGGAAGGCAGAGTTTACTAAATCGAGGCGTTCTCGAGGGAAGAGTCCAATGAGATTCTTTTAGGCGACAGTTAAAGAGAAAGCACTTAAAATTCAATCATATTAGTGATTCCAGGCGTCGGAGTTGCACGATTCACTCCAATGCTGGAACTGAAAACAGTAAGCTTTAAAACGGTATCTGGGCTCTCCAAGATTTCCGCTGTAAGGCAGTATATTAATTTTCTATACATGTAATGTATATTAATAAACCAAGCAATGTTCACCTTTTTTTGATACAAAAAACAAGCTTAATTTCTATTGGTATAGTGTCTTTTAGTACTCATTTGCTGAAAGAGCACAGCCTATTAAGATTCCACCGTTTCCGGGGCGCGAGCCTAAGTTCCATTGCTTCGCCAGCTCGTAATCCTGAGAATTGTATCCCCTTTGTCTTTCTCCTTTCCCCTTTTACGCGCTTAGTTTTTAAGCATATTCTTCTTCCTTAACTCATTCAAAACAGCCTACATAAGCAGCAAGGATATGTTAATAACATAGTTAGAATTGGAGTGAATACGGCGAAACTTTTTGATTATTTACTTGAAGAAAGCAGCAATATAAAACAAAAGAGAGTAAAGAAAACAAAGGCGGAAGACAAGAAAAGATGTCTGGATTACTTTTTGTTCAACACCTTCTGCAAGGAAAATAAAGATACAGTCGATGAAGGCAGGTTGGACAGGTATCGGTTAGTATAAGTGGCTAGTGATAATTATAAAACCTGTTGATATCTCTCCCATAGTTAAGCGCTAACAAAATTTATCGTCAGCCACTATATTTACAGTTCGTTCTCTATAATAATCATCTTCTGACCAACTTGATTTCACCTGCTGTATTTACAAACGATATGACCACTTTGAAGCAATTTCCAAAAGCAGAATAACAGTAAACTGAAGTGCCAATTATTGAAATTGCGTTTGTTGCTACTTACTCGAGACTGATAATTTGTTGGCAAGGTATAGACTATGAAGCTCAAAAACAGTTGAAATTCTTTGAAAGTCTACCACTTTGATTTTTCATCAAATATAATTTTGAGAATGCTATCTACTTGTTGGCCAGAGTACCCGGTGTGCTAACTACAAGTTGTTGGTAGTCAGTAGATCGGTCAACTGTCCACAGTTAAAACTCCAGATAAGTTTGAATGGCCTGCCTTGTATCAATTACAAATCAAGACTATATCTATAAATGCCAAAAAGGTTGCAGTCGAATGAAAGCATACCGTCTGAACAGAAAAAATGAGACTCAGACTTCAGAAAATGAGACTTCAAAAAAATGAACCTCAAGAAAATGAGACTTCAAAAAATGTCAAAAAAATGAGACTTCAAAAAATGTCAAAAAAATGAGACCTCAAAAAAATGAGACTTCAAAAAATGAGACCTCAAAAAAATGAGACTTCAAAAAAATGAGACCTCAAAAAAATGAGACTTCAAAAAAATGGGACTTCAAAAAATGAGACCTCAAAAAAATGAGACTTCAAAAAAATGGGACTTCAAAAAAATGAGACCTCAAAAAAATGAACCTCAAAAAAATGAGACTTCAAAAAAATGAACCTCAAAAAAATGGGACTTCAAAAAAATGAACCTCAAAAAAATGGGACTTCAAAAAAATGAACCTCAAAAAAATGAGACTTCAAAAAAATGAACCTCAAAAAAATGAGATTTCAAAAAAATGACACCTCAAAAAAATGACACCTCAAAAAAATGAGATTTCACAAAAATATGCGACCTCAAAAAATGAGGCAGCTCGAACTCGACGCTCGAATGAGTCGAGTGAGTCGATCGACTCAGGCAATCGATTACAGGCGGCCCCTAATCGATTGCCAAATTAAGAAAAACTAAAGAGCGAGAGGGGGTCTTCACAAAATTTTTCTATTCTGGTGCAGAGGTGTACTTTCATTATTCAAAATTACGAATTCGCTTTCAGTTTGTGTTATTGATTATGTAATCAAATACTTTTCGCCATAGTTTTTGTCCACTTTTCTCAATCTCCCGTAGTTGCATCGTAGTCTTACCATTTTCTGTATAACTTTTTTAGCCACTTTCTTATTTGGTGGCATATATTTCTCAATAACGGGCAACCAAACTGTTTTCATTTCTCAACTAAGGAACAACTTCGCTTGCTAAAAAGTATTGATCAGAATAAAAAATTACCGCTCTTGGTGCAAAATTAAATGGGACAGACAGTCGATTTCGAGAACAGATAGATACTGTGTTCCGTACCGAGTCCAGACTCCAGGCTCCACACGATCAAACAAGAGAAGTATCAAGCTTATCATTTAGAGGAGCTGCAGTTAATTCGAAAACAAATTCAAGATTTAGAGTCCAAAATTCAAAACCTTCAAACATTGTGCACATTCTTACTAGACCATTTAAACACAGCATATGAAGCCCAGAAGACTTTACTCAATCTGATGGACTGCGAGGTTCTAATACTCTATCGGATAATGAATTCAGACTCTAAAGCAGATTTATAGCTGCCAATTCTCCTGGGGAAGTAACCCTCTTCTCAGCCGCTGAGGCCGGAAACTGTCTGTCTGAAATTGAATATACTGGGAGGGGCCTTTTGAAAAAACCGCAAGTGCTGCTGATACTACTGGATTATTACTTTGTCTAAAACTGTCAAAACCACATTCAAATGGATTTCTTAAAGATACCAAACTGAATGATAGCATCATTATATCTCTTTGATCATTAGATAGGTTCTTATATTGTGCCTTATATTGTAAATGAAGAATAAAAGTTGATCTATATACTATTATGGCTCGTATTAGAGGATTTCTGAAATTGAAAGGTAATTTTGGGACTGATATTAATATGATACCTGGGGTGTTGAAGTATGAGACTTCTAGTTGTGATCTGAATTGTCAGATAGAGATATGTCACACATGACATAAGCATGTACGTATACTGTCTGTAAACTGTAATGTCAGTATTTAAGGAAGTGAGCAAAATGATGTTTGCCACCCTCAATGTATCACTCTAGTCTTCTTGTTCTTTATCTGTTTTACCACTCTTATAGATTACATATAGTATATACCTTAACATAAGTGTTTATTCATTATATTACTATAGTGTGATACTCCAGCTGTATCTCTCCTGGGTATACAGGTTTCCCAACATCACAAGTTACTGCTGGTCCTTCGCAGCGTTATACCTAACCTATTCTTGAGCTACTACAATCTATACATCTCTTCAGGACTTCCTAGATTCTACTCTGAACAGATGGATTACTCCAACTTACCAACAGAGCATAGACCCAGGAGGTGCATATTAGAACTACGGATCAGGTAAACTTAGCGACACTACCCCCCCACAATTACACAACTTGGCAACTCAGTTTGTATCATCTAAGTGAAAAGTAACCTAAGAATTTAAAGTGCTTTGCGAAATATGAGCTTTGTGGGTTGTTAAGCGCATTATATCTGGATGTAGTGCAGATTATGATCCAGGAAAAAAAAGTATTCTGGACGATAATGTTGTAAAGAGCGTTCTATAATCAAAAGATCTGTCCCATTTTAAGCTGGCAGGTATGAATGTTGCGTCACAGAGTGACGAACGTCAGTTTCTGTCGACGTTGAAAAAATAGAAGAATTTCGTAAGTGTGTCGTAGCAAATTTCAGTTCAAAGCATTGTCTCCACTTCATCAATAATTTCTTTGGTCTTAGAATTTGGCCATATGGCATACCTGTGCCATAATAGACAGGCCGGCCGCATTAAAAATGCCGTCAATGCTTTCGTCCGGGCTAAAATTTATTACCACTGGTATAATGTAACAAATGACCCTACCCCCGTCATGTGTGGAATTGCCAATATCGATGAACCAAACCCCAATAGTCGTCACGTTGTGACCGTCGGCCATAAGAAGCGGCTATCGGTAATCTTTCCTGAATTACCACCAGGAAGAGAGTCTCTTTTCTGTTGCTGTTTAAGGCAGGCAGGCATGCACACCAGCAGAAAATGGGAAATTGATGGGCAGGGCGCACCGCCACGAATCTGGGACGGAGATGGAAAACACGCAAACGAGATGATTCGCGCATTTGGAGTGTTGGGATGGGGATAAGTTGAGGCGTAGAAACGCCTGGATATGTTGTTGTGAGCTGCCGAGGCCAGGAACAGCCTGCAGCGGTAATATCTTGCCATCCAGAGACAATAAAGATTAACGAACCAAATTTCTGCAACGAGGGGACCGAGAGGAAGCGATTGGCGGTGGATTTAAGGCCGTAGCATTAACGGTTGTGGAGTTTCACACCACCTAGCACAAGGGGTGTATGCAAGGGGTGCACACAAGGGGTGAGCACAGAAGCACAGGCCTAAAATGGGGACTATAGAGAGTCCAAAAGCTTATATTCTCTAATATAGTGAAATCTTTTGGCAATATGTTTTGTTTTTTGATGATTTGCTTTATGGGCACTCAATGTTAGCTTAGCTTATCAAAGCTTAAACTGTTGAGATGACGTATGGCATCGCTTAAGAGTCCAAAGGCTTAGATACCAGCGTGTATCTCTGTAGTTGTTTCTAGTATAGTTTATATTTCTGGATAAAATAAATTGCAGTATATTAATAGAAAAATCCACATAATCAAAGTGTCTAACAACCCAATCATTAATAAGACTGTTACAAGAATTCAACAGTATATCCCCAGATCATATTGCAAGATGGTAACCTAAACGTTTCAACTTTGATACCCGTTTGATCTCGACAGCCTCCCAGTTTTTAACTCTGAAAATTGCGATAACATATTTGGATTTCTTGTACGCACCTTCGGTGTTGTACCGGACTCTATGAGAATATTTGCTCGAAGATAATATTTGGTGCTCCTCCACTAGCTGGAAAGAGAATGTAGTTATTGTGTCGCCCAGGAACTCATGAGTGCTTTTAGAACTTTCATGGAGCTCTATTTCTATGGGTTCCTCTAAACATTGTTTTAGAGTCAATACTTCCGGAGTGTCAAATCTGCAGAGTGGCACTGTTAAACCAGGAAGCAATACACAAGCAACTTCAACTTTGTCTGTAAACATCTTGTATGCCATTAAGTATTTTCTCAAATACGTCAGATACATGAGGTCTTTTGGAAGCAGATCATCCACTTTAGGGCATTTCCTTAGTGCCCTTGATTTCCAAACTAGGTTAGTTGATAGAATACCTCTTAACAGTTTGTTGACAGATAACAGTTGTAAGACATCATGGTCTGAAAGATGTTGCTCAATTATGAGCCATAATTCTGGGGGAAGACAGTCCAGTGCAGCTCTTTTCTTTTTATTGTTAGGTGATGACATCTTTCTCTGATTAATATTTGAGTTTTTCCATTAAATGACTGTTTCAAAAAATAAAATGTTAGTAAAATAGAGCGTTTTCTTAACTGAAAACGTATTAAGTTTTTAAAAAAGTAAAGGCAATTAAATACTAAAAGAGATTTAAACAGAACCAAAAATTGCTACCTTAGCAATGACAAAGAGTATCATCACCTTCTGTTGTTATTATCTTTTTGCATTCTCACTACCCTTTTTTCAAAGGAACGGTATCCGGCTATAAGTTCATTGAATGCCTATAGTCACACCACGTCTGAAGTGTGCAAAGATTTACGACTTGAGAATATATATATATAGGTATATATATTTAGTTACCCTTCCTTTTTTTTGTTGAAATAATAGAGTAACTCCTAGGGAGGCTTCGTTGAGGGAGCCGACGTCGAGCGCACCAGATGTGTTTATAAGAGATAAACAATCATATGTATTCTTTGTTACCAGATTAACTGGAAGGTTAATAAAACAAAAAAACCAACAGAATTCTTTACGAATTTACTGCTTTCTTTTTCCATTATACGTTTTAAGTAATTCACAGTAGAAAGATAGCATATTTTAACAGTTTTTACTCCGTTTTTTCTTATTATTGTTGATGTAAATCCTATCGAAGTGCTGGGGCTAGCTTAGTTGAGTGTCTAATGACAACATAGTGGTTGCAGCAGAGTACTACACTCTGTATATATAGTTATATAGACAAGTATATATTGGTAGAACACACTGATTTGTTCTGTACTTCTATATATCACTTTATAGTTCCTAGTTCCTTTCCGAACTCCTTAATATATACATATCCCCGTTGCACAACAAGATATAATCGTGTGTCCCATTACATGGTTATTCCAAATGGGTTTACTTCAACAAAATTAAATTTATCCTTTTTTTTAAAAAACTCTACTAGTGCTGAAATATGTGATTTCATAATTAGGTAATAGAGATTACCGACTAGTGATTAAGTAATAAGTTCAATAATGGGTCTATCCAAGAACCTTCTGTTTATATAGGAATATGTATAGAGTTATATATATTGGTCATAACTAGTGTTATGATAGAGTGCAGGACGTGAAGTGCATCTGGGATGTACTTGGAATACATAGGAGATGTATTCAAGTGATAAAGAATGGCATAGGTGATCGAGTCAGAAAATCAGGAGAAGACAAATAGGGGAAACACTATGGAACGTACGCCTTTGGAAGCCCGCGTGCGGTTCGTAGGGTAACTCCTAGAGAGACTTCGTTGAGAGAGTCGACGTCGAGCGCACCAGATGTTTATAACAGATAAACAATCAATGTATTCTTTATTACCGGATTAACTGGAAGGTTAATCAACCAACCGAATTCTTTACGAATTTACTGCTTCCTTTTTTCATTATACGTTTAACGTAATTCACGGTAAAAGACAAGCAGATTTTAACAACTAGTAATCTTACAGAATCCAGCTTATGTGAAACGATATGTAATCTTGAAAGACCGAATAGACAATTCGCGAGATCGCTGAGCTGGGGGTCTACCTTCTCTTTATATGATGTCCCCTTTTTACTGTTTCTCTAATTTTATTTGCCAGCGTTTACAACATCATAAATTAAAAAGCAAAGTAACTGGAAGCTATGCTAACGAAGGCTGTGGAACTATTATTTGTGATTTCAATTGATGGAATCGAGCGAAATTTAGACTTCTCACTAAATGCGCTCTTGATAGCCTCATTGATCCCACTATTTTGCTACGTGGGAGATATAATATTCAATGCATTTGTTCGTGATTGGCGCTCTGCCGTAGGAACTGGTGCTACTAAAGCTGCAATGGGAGCCAGAAGGGGTCTTATTAACTTCTCAAAACACCAACGATGGTATCGAATAGACCGTTTTATATTTGATCACTCAAAAAGTGTGGAAGAATTAATCATTCGTTCTCGCCTACATTATGAACTAGATGTCGAAAGTTACAACGAAATAAACCAAAGTCTAAGAGAGATCATTTCAGCAGTAAAGTTGAATGACAGGAATCAGGCTAACCGTCATAAGGAGTTACATAGTATTTTGGTCACAGGTAAAGGCACAATCAACGAAGAAGATAATAAGGTGGTTTCGGATTTTTCCGATTCCCAAATGCAAAACTACAAACCTTTGCTTCTTTATCATTATTGATACATACTTTTTATAGTCAATAGACAAAAGAAAAAAACACAGATTGACACAAATTTTCGTTAACGCAGTTATAGATGTGATGATTATTCTAATTGTAATTGTTCTTGGTTGGTATTCACGTAATAGACTATATAAGAGATATATAGAGTACTGAAAGACAGTGTGGAGAAGTCTGTTGGTTGGTCTCTCAACAACCTACAGACCACTGTTTTCAGTTCTAAGACGCCCCTCTAAGAAGAAGCACTCCTAAAGTAGTATATAATAGAAAGGAAACAATTAAAAGGATCAAGTATTAAAGAATACTTGATTTTTTTTTATTTTTTTTTGGAAAAGGCTTGAGTTTTGAATCACGTTTCCAAAATGGGTATATTCCCTTCTTGCTCATACTCCTCTTTCCCGAGTAAGGATACTCGTCATTGAAAGTTGTCATAAATATCTTTAACAGATACAAGTTCACTTATGAACAGCCCTTACGTCGATAGGTTTCATTTCTCGGGATCTACATTGGCATTTGTACTCTTTGATGCTTGCGTGAACAACAGAAGTTCTTTTCATTTTGATGATATTGTAAGATGATGACCGAATCGTGTACAGTTTGATTTCGAGAGCATTGAAGTTTGATGATAAAATGTTCATCAACAGTGACAACAACAATATCTGAAAAATGTTTCTCGATTACAAACCATAATTCTGGGGGAAGACTACTCAGTAGTCAGCTAATCTTGTTGCCTTTTTTCCTGATATTGTTAGCTGTTTCCAGGTTCATCATTTTAATTTTTGTTTTCTTTCAAATGGATGACTTTCAAGAGAATAAAGTATTGGTGAATTGGAACCCATTTTTGACTGAGAACGTATTATTTGAAAAGTAAACGCAATTAAATAATAAAAGTGGTTTAAGCAGAACTCGGGAATTGCTCCCTTTTCATTTTGGATACCTTTTATTCTTAATGTTGATGTAGATCTTAAGAACGTGCTTGTTTGCTAAGTTGAGAAGTCTAATGACAACAGAATGTACCGGAATTAGACGATGGTCATACATGGAACGGTACACCATATATATAGCGGTAGAAATAATATCCAATGGTGAATAATGAAAGAGATAACTAAAGCGAGGTGTGGATATATAATTAGGAAAGTAGACATGGGCTTGTCCCTCCTCATATACCGCCCTCTCCTAGACTTTTTCCTCTCGCGTTATACAGATTCCTCCTATCATACCCGCTGGCGATGGCTGTCTTCTTCAATTTCTCTTTGGATTATTATAAGAAGTTATGGAATTCAATATTGGTTGCCCTTTGGCCATCGTTATTTTGAGCTTGGAACTGAGAATCTTCAAAAGTGACAATAATAAGAATGGATACAGTCGTCTGTTATATCGGAGACGTCGTATATAAAGCAATAGTCATTGATTAGCGTTCGGCTTTTAGTTTATAAAGAAGATAATAATGCTTTATAACTTCTTTTTGCATGCATTTTTGAATTTATGAAGCATTTTGGATATAATATCCCCGATGTAAGAGGATTCATTGTGCATGAATGGGGATGAAGTCTCACACGTTGTTTGACTTTGAACTGTTTTGAATCTCGATCTTCAGTGAGCGACGCGGCGTCGATTGCGACGATCGCAGGATTCAAATTTCAGACAAAAAATATTAAAACTTTAAAAGTGGCAGGCTGATGAAGTCTGAGGCTAACGGTAACGGTTAGTCGGTTACAGTCTACAGGGTCTACAGGCTCTAAGTCTACAGCCTACAGCCTACAGCGTTGGGCGTGTCCATGAACCGTTCGCTTCACTGACTGCGACGATTTCGAAATCGATGTTCGAGTGACGGTGCAAACTTCAGCACGACACGCAAGTTTCTTCTAAGGAAGTATCATCACGTTCTTGATGCTCTTACCCCATTTTTGATATAATCGGGAGGCTAATCTGCTTGGTGTGGTGTGAGTGGGGCTATCAAGATTGACCACTTTCGAAAAAACAATCTAAGATTTCAATAGAAATACCCCGATGTATTCAATAGTACAAAGACAGTTAACAACTTCAGCGAACATCACTTCTTGATCATGATCTTCATCTGAACTTTGATTGTTGTTCGACAAAAACTCCCTGAAAACATTAGGTTGCTAAATAAAGGATAATGACATTAACAAGCAACCATCACCTGATAACCTTGGTTCCACAATTGTGATCTTGAAGTTTATCGGGTCGACCCACTGCATGATTCATTTGATGAACACATTACTAGGAGTGAGAATTGTATCCGACCTGATCTCTATCATTATCCTTACACAATACTAGACCATCTGTATCGGTAGCGCTACGCAATTGAAGAAAGAGCATTAGATGACACAAGATCATTAAGAATCCATCTACCACTCATTAACAAGCACATACAAAGTCCTAAAGAAATATTTACTGAAGATATGTAACGACTTACGACAGCAAGGAGTTACCAGCTGAATTCACAAGTGCTGGGCATATCTAAGTTTGACAACCGGCATTCTAAAACCCAGCTTGTCAAGAATTGAATAAGATCTTGTCACATTTGACAGAGAACAGACTTTGATCCAGTCATATTTGACATGACCGATTATTAGTTGACGTTTAACAAATATTTCACCTCCATGATGGCAAGCACAACGAAAAATATAATGGTACTGAAGAAGGTACAAGAAGCATCACCAAGTTCTACCCACTTCAAATCAAGTAACCTTCTGGAATAATGGCGCGTTCTATCTTTACAGAAGATCAAGGATGGTGAATAGGCGCAGAATATGAGCAAGTGTGAAGATCCTCCAACTTCCATTGCAATTGTTCCAGAATTACAGCCGGTCTTTAAATTAACTTATTCTTCTATTTAAAAGTATTGCTCCCTGTGTGTGTCGAACCATATATGTCCTATCTTGACTTCCATATAAGTTAATACTTAAGCCTCTCGATCGTATATTAAATGTTGTACCACCTAGTTGAACATCGCCAGAAAAAGATCGTTTTAAGCTGTGTCACTACCGGATTTTTTCTTTTGGACTTAAGAACAGAGTTGCGGACAATGAACAGAGCTACATGTAGAGAAATTTTTGGTTTAAAAACGGAACTAGAGAGATTTTTGTCTTTGGAAAAACCAAAGCATTAATTATCATACACAAGCTTGACCATAAAAAAAATGTCTTCAATGAATCTCAACGAAGAAACCAATCCCCACGGATACTTGTTGGGAATAATCCTAAGTATGCAGGTAGAGATATTACATGCATACAGTGGGATATGCAGATATAATCGTGTGTCCAACTACCTGGTTATTCTAAATGGTTAATTCAAGTATACAACAGAAATTCCATAGTCTATCCGTCTTTTTGTTTCTAGTATAGTTTATATTTCTCTATAGAATAAACAGTGGAATAGCAGCCTCTTAATATACAATCTACATATTAACAATGTCATCTAACCCATTCATTAACGAATCATCTACCTCTCGCTTAGCTTTGAAGACCCATCTACCTTTAACAGCTCTTCCTACCGACAGTTTGATAGACCTGATTGTCTCTCATAGATCACAAATCAGCATCGCAAGTCTTGATCCATTGATCTCTTTATGCAGGTTCTAATACATTACTGAAGTCTTTCGGTAATTTGTTCTTGGACTTATCAACCAACATTACTACAAATCAATAAAGCATCCTACTTCTTGTATATATATATATATACATCTATTAATTTGTGCTCTCAAATCTCAAAATCCAAGGCCAAAAAGAAACAAGGAAAAGGAAAAAATATCCAATTTAGGACTTTGTTACGATTTGTAATAAATTTGCACAATTTTGCATATTTGCAAATTTACAAGGTTTGGAAACAGACAACATCTTAGCTAGGGATTTTGTATTTTCTGCTATTTCGCTACTTGTTGTAGCATTTTAGTTTCTTCTAGTTTCTCTTTTTCTTCGTGCTTGCTGAAGCAACCCGTAATTCTGCATCATCATCCAAGATATGCAAACTTACATCGACTCCTCTCTTAGCCAACTTGGTAAGAGAAATCAAGTTCTTACTTGCAGATGGAACATAGATAACATCTTCTAATATCCAGGAGCCGAACTTCACATCGCCTTTGAACTGAGTTCTTTCACCGCCTTTAAATCCAGAAACCACCGCGGATTCGTGCTTCAGATTAGTCAGCACTGAGCAACGCCTTCGAATTAACTAAGTGCGTTGTCGCGCCACTGTCTAACACAAAGACTGGCTCTTCGAAAGACTCATCTGTAAGATGGAAAACTCGTTCATACGAGGCACTCTTCTTAGCGAGTCCTCGGACACTTGGAGCGATAGTGACCCATCTCATGACAATTGAAGCATTCAATGTCCTTCAAATCCTTAGATGTCTTCTTCTTCTTAGAAGCACCCTTATTAAACTTAGACTTGCCTTTGTTCTCAACAACCAAGGCAGTCTCACCATCACTACTTCTGACTGAAGCACCACGCTGCGAAATAAAACAAGAACACATTTCCTGCAACGTCCATTCGTTCGAGGATTTGCCAAGATCCTTCTCCATCATCAACAGCTTTGTTCGATCTTGAAAAAGCTTTAACTTAGAGACCAACAAGATCTTCATAGCAACTTCAGAGCCTGGAACTAACTCTGTGAAAGCATTGGTTAACAACATAACCTTATCTTCATCCTCCCGTGTCTTAACCCACTTATTTGTCCAATCGTCAAACATTAGGTCAGCCAAAGTTTCAGCCTTGATGTTGTTAGCTTGCTTGTTAAGCTCGCCTAACTTAGCCAATCCACCATGAAGGTAAGTCCAACGTTGATCCGATATTTTCCTGAAGAATTTGTTGATCGCCATCTCCATAGCACCGTCCAGTCTTGGTGGCATGACATTAAATTCCTCGGCCAGAACAAAGTTGCCAACATCATCAATTGACGTAAATCTCAAAATAGTCAATAGCCAAGTTCTAAAGGCAGGAACGGAAAGAAGAGTACCGTCAGTAACCTCTGTCTTGTTCTTAATAGCATTAAGAACGTACTCCTGCTCCTCCTTAGAAAGGTCAGCACCTGGGGCAAACGAATAATTAATAATTTGGTTCATGGTGAAATAATTTGATTTGAAGTTTGAAAAATATAAAGACTTTATTCAAAGATTGGAAATCTAGCAAGATGAACGAGTTGTGTCTTGGAAGAT
>JAJMAB010000153.1:0-16881 GCA_030564825.1 Ogataea sithepensis | reverse complement strand
TATGCATCATGCACCCCTCTTTCTCCCCCACTCTGCACCACTTTATTCAGAAAACTGATCTTAAAATGGATCATTTTGGAATTTCGATATGTTCTTCATATTGCTAGATAGACACGGCTCATTCAAGTGGGTCATCAAATCTTGAGGGAAAACAAAAAGTGGGAACCCTTTCATTTTAGCGCCCAAAGTTGCCATTTTTAGCATTTTCATCGAATTTGGCCAAATTCTTGCATATTCATGCATATTACTTAGAAAAGTTTAATCCCTAGAAACGTTACCCTATTTATGCATCATGCACCCATCGTTCTCCCCCACTCTGCACCAATTTATTCAGAAAACTGATCTTAAAATGGATCATTTTGGAATTTCGATATGTTCTTCATATTGCTAGATAGACACGGCGCATTCAAGTGGGTCATCAAATCTTGAGGGAAAACAAAAAGTGGGAACCCTTTCATTTTAGCGCCCAAAGTTGCGAGTTTTTCACATTTTCATCGAATTTGGCCAAATTCTTGCATATTAGTGCATAATTTGTATTTTTTGTAGCCCAGAGCAACGTTTTCCATTAGGCACTTCTCTTTTAATCCACCTTGCACTGCATTGTATCCGATGCTGGCTTTTTAATATAGGCAATTATAGAAGTCAGTATACTGTTAGATGGAGTTGGACCACTCGAAAAAATCTACTAATTTTGAGCCCAAACGCAAAATTGCAATTCATTCATTCAGTCTAGTGCTCAACGTAGCCAGTTTTGATAGCTCAGATCAATTTTGTAACTGAAATGTCCATCTGTACCTAAATCAAGTTTTCCAAATTATGTTCTAATTAGATGCACGAGGCAGTATATCCATAGATGAACATCCAGAAACTTGCAATCAGTATTATATTCAACATTATTAGTTTTTTAATTCGTCCGACTCATTTTGAGGTCAACCTTGCTTCATGCGTTCAATTTTAAGCAAGAAACGGACAATTCAAAAAAGCTCCAGCCAATATTAGAGGCGATTGAAAAGTTGCAATTTCTAATGAAGAACTAGCTCGTGAGATGAGAGTGAGAAGTTAACTAAAAGAACGTCCGACCGCTGTTCTGATCCTTTTCTTGCCAGATAAAATGGATTGAATTTTTTAGTATAATTTCTCGGATTCTTTCCTTGAATAAAAATTCGGGCTTTTTTAATGCAATGAAATGCTTCTCTGTCAAAGGTGCTACACCTCAAAATTTCCACACAGAACGACCGCAGCCGGTAGAAAAAGATAAGTATACAGGAGCTTCGAATTATACATAAAAGAGACACTTGAGAAACTTCCAACATCTAATGTTCGAAGCTCTTAAAGTCATCACTGTGGCAATGAAATTTTGAAAAGAGTCATCTTGGTGCTCGACAATTTATTCTATGAGAGACGATGGACCTCTTTAGACAATCACCTGCACAAATTTATTGTGGCCATTGAATAGGAGCCATGTTGACATATAGATTCACTTTCTTGCTGTTGGTATGATCTCCGACTTTCCTGGTGAATAAACTTGTTCAGATCTAACCAGCTAGGGCTATCTATAAATAAACTAATTTGAAAATTGAGGTACAGCCAGTAGATCATATTATGTAACCACGTCGTCACCAGAGGCTGGTTTGGCAGACATCCGGGCGCTCGAGGCCTCAATCATTGGACATTGAATGAGTCCACCCAACCCCAGGGCATGCCATTAATTCAACTAACCGAAATGCTTTCATCAGGCTGTCGGATCTTGTTGCATTGCTGCAGGTTATTGCAATCGCTGTTGCTTGTTTCATTGTATTGAAAGAGTTTTTTGGATCAGGGTCTGGGGAAAACCGTTTATAAGCGAACGAAAAAGATTACAATTGTTCAGCTCACCTTTTCTTATTGTGTGGTCCTATAGTGAGTGAAATATTTAAGGTTTACCTGGCTCGTTGCATTTTACATCCTATTTCAAATTATTTTACTATAATCAAACATAAGAATTGGATTATATACAAAAGAAAGATAGACAAGAGTTGTTAGTATAGCGATCAAGCCCCGCCAATTGATCATTTACTATAGAAACAATATCGTCTGAAAAAGAGAAAAACAAGAAAAGAATTGCTTGAAAAATATATCAAGAGATGGATTCATCTTTAAAAGTGTCTTCAATATCCAAAGTGTACGCTGATGTAAACAGCACTCGAGCCCAAACGTACTGGGACTACGAAAATGTGTCCATTTCGTGGGGGTCGCAAACCAATTACGAGATCACTAAGAAAGTTGGTAGAGGAAAATACTCAGAAGTGTTTGAAGGATTTCAACTTCCAATAGGATCAAAAGTCATAATCAAAGTATTAAAACCTATAAAAAGAAAGAAAATCAAACGTGAAATCAAAATCTTGCAAAACTTGGCAAGCGGGCCTCAGATAATCGAACTACTTGATGTCGTCCGGGACTCCACCTCCAAGACCCCAGCTCTCATATTCGAACATGTGAACAATATTGAATTCCGCATCTTATATCCACAGTTATCGGACATGGACATACGATACTACATGTTCATGCTCTTACAAGCTCTTGACTATTCGCATTCAATGGGGATAATGCACAGAGATGTGAAACCTCATAATATCATGATCGACCACGACCAACGCAAATTACGGCTAATTGATTGGGGGTTGGCTGAATTTTATCATCCTGGTGTAGAGTACAACGTTAGAGTTGCATCAAGATATTTCAAGGGACCGGAATTATTGGTGGATTACAGATTCTACGATTACTCGTTGGATATATGGTCCTTCGGAGCTACGTTGGCCTCGATTGTCTTCAAGAGAGAACCATTTTTCCATGGGAAATCAAACACTGACCAATTGGTTCAAATTGTAAGGGTTTTAGGCACAGATGATCTATATAGATATTTAAATAAATACGGCTTGGTGTTGGGACCCGAATACGAAGATTTGGGGCACTATGTCAAGAGGCCATGGATGAGATTTATTAATTCCAATAATGAACATTTGGTGAGTGATGAATTGTTGGATTTGATCGATAAAGTTTTAAGGTACGACCATGTTGAACGGTTGTCCGCAAAGGAGTGCATGGACCATCCATACTTTGATCCAATTAGAGAAAAGTTAGCGAGCGGTGAGTTGTCCACGGATGCTTCTATGCAGTAATGATTGAATGTGTGGTATGTCTGTTTTTGTTTTTCGCTCTAGTACGGTCTAGAGAGATCATGACTAAAAAGTTATTGAGAAGAATGACTAATTAAAATACTTTTTTTCCTCTGTTTATAGGTTCGACTAGATTATGTTGATTTTTTGTTCTGTTCGTGTGTTTTTGTTAATATCATCTATCTTACGTTCTCTACATTTTTTAGCGTCTGGTGATTTTTCTATTATGTTAAGCATTTTATTATCATGAGCGAGATTTCAAGCTATAGATCTTCAACTTGATAGAGTTGAGCATTTTAAGCAAATTGGCATTTTGGTTGACTATCAGAAAAGCTTGAAGAATCTCGATTCTTTTCGTAATCAATCCATGGTGTTGTTCAAAAACGGAATTTCCTGCAATTGGCAGCAACTTGTACAGCAGTTTCAAAAGAAATTGAAGTAGGACCTGAAAACGAGCATTGCTTTCTGGAAGGTAAATTTTGGACCTCCGTAGAAATCTTTGAGAGGTTCTATAAGAGTCTATCCGCAGAAGAGTTGCGGAGCCATTTTTGAACTCAGCAAGCTTACTTTCTTGCCTTTTAGCTAGAATCAAATCTTGAATGAAATCAACCACTTCCAAAATCTTACAAATGATGACAGAATCAGAACTATGGCACATGTTCACGGTGATTATGTAAAAGTCGACAACTGTTACAAAAATTTGAATTATGAGCTCTTTGTGGGAGGCAAGGTTAGTGATTAGAAGAGTTTTCAACTTGGATGTAAGTCTGCTTTTCGTATCTGAATGCCAGTCTATTGAGAACAGTTGAATACGGTTTACTATTGACTTCATAGCTCTCAAACTTGACTTACAATTTAATTTGGTAAGGTAAATCAGGATATTAGTTGTCGTTGTGAGCTGTCTAAGGGTAAGCTTCGATTGAACGGACCCTACAAAGGCCGAGTTCTCACAACAAGCTTGATCCAACCCTAAAGTGTCAAGCGTTTCTGAGTATTTTCCTGGAACTTTAATGTTGAATTCTTTTATTTCATCTTGTGATATTTTACCAAGTTTACGACGAATTGACTTGTTTGGCATCTTTTGTGATATGGATCGAGTAGTTACTTGATGATTCTTCTGTAACCGCATTGCCAACCCTTGGGTGAAGTCTGAAAAGAAATGGATAAATCGTTAGTATGTTTGCAGTTCAATATTTTGGCATTTCAGTATACGTACCTTCCAATTTGAGTACCCTTTTCTGTCTTTTGAACGACAACACAATTGAAAGTGCCTGTTTCTTCCATTTTGTCAGTATGGCGCACTGATGATAAATAGTACACAACAAAAAGGTTATCAACATACAATTGCGACGTCCAGCTCATCGGCATTACCCGTTTCCAAAGCCATTTGGAATGCAATTCGACACAACTGAATTATTTTCCAGAACTCGATCTCTACTTTTAGGTCACAGCAAAGGAAAATGTATAAACAAATTGTTATGTCTTGGTCTTTGTTTCCCCTTCTTGCTCCCCTCCTTAAAACGGCTATTCTTGAACAACCTGCACATGCGCCACTTCCCCGCAGGGCTTGCAGATGCATGTTGGAGACCTCTGAGAGATAGGATACCCTCTCCCGAGGCAGGGCCGCGGAGACATCACCACACGTTCTACAACTATATATTGATCTTATTTCCTACAGATGACTATATATATATATATATATTATATTTATATGCTTTTGTCATTCGCCCAAATGGTAGCTCACACGATTACATCACATCCTTTCTTAAAATGCATACATAGACTGTAGAACCGATTTTACCTCCTTGAAATGTACAAAAGCAAAAAAAAAAGGGATATGCCCGATATCAAGAAAATCGCAAAGGCAGCTTTCAGTGCGGTCCTTAAGACGCTACTGCAAAACGTTCAATCTCGGATTCAATATTGTCGATGGCGGTAAATAGACGGTAGATCAATATATATATATATATGCATAGGGATAACATAATACGCTGTTTATAAATATACGGCTAAAGCACCCTGAAGGCCTTTCAACTACAGGCGAAACTTCCGCTTATATACTGAATATGCAATAGAGGCTCACAAGACTATATTGTAATTCTAGGGTCGAAGTTCTGACGATGACCAACAATAACAGACAGGTCAATTAAAACAGAAACAATTACAAAATAAATGCAGGGGATTTATGATCGATGTATATATATATATATATATTATGAATTTTCATGTTAGCAAAGGAACTCGAATACACGATCCCGAGAACCCAAATCTTCTCCGTGTTCCGAATAAAGCAATAACCTTAGTTATCGCATCACTTCCTTCTGTATCACTTTAACTTATATCACATTTTGTAGCTGTTGTTTCGACTAGGGCATGTGCTCAACTTATCAAAAGATCAATCTCTACAGCTACTAAAACATTGCATGGTGATATATGGAAGATACTTATACTGTCAGACGTCAGTCAGTGCCAACCTTTTTGGTATCTGGCGTGCTCTTGGCAAGTGCCTCGCCTATTCTTATGCAGGTGCTAGTGCATTTAGGAACTTGGTTTCGGATGAATCATATTATAGAAGTCCTCTCTGGGTATACAGGACTACATGGTAAGAATATAAAGACGTCAAAAGAGTAACGCATATAAGATACCTTTTGTTTTGTTTTGCTTTGCTTTGCAAACATAAACGGTATATAAAGATAGTACGGATATCCCCGTATCAAAGGGACCGGGAAGCTTGTTTCTGGCCACCGCGGTAACAGGTGGCTTTTCAACTTGTTTGATGGGGTTCGAGTATAATTGCCTTTGACGAGCGCAGTTGGCCGTACCGAGCCTCCCGACATTCTAATCCCTTTGCTTTCCTCTAGCGATAAGAGTTTAATCAATCTTTTTATGTATTCGAAGAAGATACAAGCACACTTATCGTTACTTATAGAACAGGATTACGAACCCTACAAAGTAACTACGAGAGCTGATGACAACTTTAACAAATCGAGGATTGAGGATCGAATATCAACGGCACAGAAAAGTCGTCACAAAAACAAGCCTCATCTCTTATCGTCCAGTCATTATGTGAAGAATTATTTGAGATGGTCGACGGTTTTGGTCAACAATTTATTGCACTTCATGATTCAATTTATAAATTTTTACACGGCTTCTTGTATTCTAATGCCATGTAACGGTGCAAGCAGAGAGTATTTACAACCTATATATAATATAATATAATATATAAATGAAACTCCGAATATAAATAATATTTTCACCACCAGCCATCCTTAGCGGTCTCCTTCCGGAAGGCTCTGTCTAGAGTATAAACCAAGTACGACGTAATCTGTCGCCCGCCCAGCCCGAGAAGGCAGAAAAAAAACGCCCGTGCCAAATGGATGCCCTTGGCGTGCGTTGCCAAGCCAGCAAAAAGGGGGCAACTGCACCACCCGGAGCATATGAGTTCTATCAGAAATGTCACCGGTTAGCGTACGTTGCCATCAAATTAAGTACCAATTGCGATAACACTCTAGCAATTTTTGTAGTTTGCATCGACTCATATTAACAAACAGGGAAAGAAATCACCA
Source organism: Ogataea sithepensis (assembly GCA_030564825.1). Taxonomy (NCBI): domain Eukaryota; kingdom Fungi; phylum Ascomycota; class Pichiomycetes; order Pichiales; family Pichiaceae; genus Ogataea; species Ogataea sithepensis. The sequence continues at coordinate 10,160 of JAJMAB010000153.1, read as the reverse complement.
TTATCCGCGGCCTGCAGGGTGTGGCATTATCTTGTTGGCATCGATTCTATCATATATATATATATATATATATATTAAATTTCAATCGAGAAATTACGGATTATAACGTTCGGTCAACACAATAAGCTTTTTTTTTTTTGGAACACATGACCATACCACAGTAGATGCTATAAACTTTTACTTAACTTATTGCTTGGATAACACATTCCATGCACAAGAAGACTCGTATCAGACAAAATACGAGTTTGATGTTCTATGCTGTTTTTCAAGAGTCAAATCGAATTGAGCCTCTGTGCAACCTGAACGATAAACCTTCTTTGCTACGAGGTCTTCGTCCCCTAAGTTATATGCGTATATTTAGATTTGAGGAGTAAAGCAATTAAGTTATATGAGTTTGGCCCTTATAATCTGTAGACATGGGGAAATTGTACATGGAAGACCGGAGGCCATTAATTGTATGCCTACACGGTAAGTAATTTTTACAGGTGCATATATATATACATCTATGGGTGTTGCATATAACTCACATATATTATATATAATATATTTTAACAGCCTCTCACCGCTATAAAACAGGCAGGCCCTTTACAACATGTACAATAAGATATTACTAAATTTTAATGTCAAAAAAAGATTTGCTTTGCCGCCTATCGCAAGAGATAACAAGAATCGTAGTTTTTTGTGAAAATGAAAAAAAAAGGAAAAGCCACTCACTCTCGTTTTTTTCTCTTTCTTTTTTTTTTTTGTTCTCTTCCAGCTCTGCTTCTTTCAGGTAAACACACACATATATATATAGTTGGAGATTTCCTCCATCTTTATTTTTCATATCCTTATTTTTTCTTCACAAACTATCAGTCTTCAAGATATTAACAGCAAAAGATGTCAGAAAACGAATCACAAGAAAAGGTCGAAGCCGGTGCTATTTCGCCTGTGCTTTCCAAACCACTTGAGTTGGGTAACATGCTGGAAGACCCAATTGAAGCATCCGTCTTGTTCACAACTGATAATCCACACCATCCATACAACTGGTCACTTACTAAAAAGTATGCGATCGTGATCTTCTACTGTTCTTTACAAGTTTTCGTTACTTTGACCTCGACTTCCTACGTTGCTGCAGAATATTTGGTGGAAGAAAGATTCAACGTCGGTGCCCAAGTTGCTACTTTGGGTCAATCCATGTTTATCTTGGGTACTGCAATCGGACCTGCTTTCCTTGGTCCATTGTCTGATATTGGAGGTAGAAAATGGGTTTATGTTTTCTCCATCTTCTTCTACACTGTTCTTAACTTTGGTAAGTATAACTATACTTTTCTTAACTTTCATTATGACAAAACAAAAACAAAAAGAAAAATGATGGAAGAGCCGGTTCGATTGGCATCGTCAGAAAAAATGCAATATTTTTTTCAAAACAAGCAATCAAAACGGTTATGTGTCGTATCAAATTAAGGCTGGCATTTAAAATAGTCCAAGTCCATAATCGTCAATTGAAACTAAATTATTGGCAGGATCTCCTTTTGATTGTTCGGCATTGCATTGTTCGCCGCACTTATTTGCTTTGTCTGACTTGGCAACGGGTGCGTTAATTGGCAAAATATATTAATTTGGAACCGGTGCGGCATCTTTATTTTTCCGGTGCGGTGTTTCTTTTTTTGTTTTTTCAAATTTATATTTCTTTTTCCTTTTTGCTTTAAGCACGGTTATACTAACATACCACATTGGAAACTTCCAACTAATTATCATCTAGGATGTGCATACCCAATGAACATGCCAATGGTGGCAATCTTCATGTTCTTGATCGGTACAGCTGGCTCTACAGCTCTATCGAATGTTGCCGGTACTATTGGTGATCTATTCGGTGACTCTGACGATGCTTCCCAACCAATGGCCTTATTCGTTGCCTCTGCCAATGCTGGTCCATCTATTGGCGGTGTTGTTGGTGAAGCCATCACGGAGAACTCCAAGCTAGGTTACAAGTGGATCTTCTTGATCAACATCATCATCGGTGCCGCATACGTCATTGTCATGTGCTTTCTTCCTGAAACTTTAGCTAGAATCGTGATCCCTGAAAGAATCGCCAACGAAGGCAAGTCTAGTTCCCCAGTTTTCATTAGAGAATTCAAGGCCTTCGGTAAAGTTCTTACTGGTAAACAACCGGATTACATTGCTGCTGCCACTGACGAAGAAAATCCAAACAATGCTGTTACTGTGCAAACTATGAACGTCTTGAACGAACTGAAATTCATTCTGATTATGGCTTTGAAGATGATGGTTACCGAACCTATTATTATTTTCTTAGGTTTGTTCAACGGTTTTGCTTACGGTTTGTTGTTCTTGTACTTAGATGGTATCTTTGATGTTTTCGTTTACAACAACAATCTATCCTACATGGGTGCCGAATTGACCTACTTGAACTTCGTTGTTGGTGTTGCTGTTGTCATCTGTATAGTTCCAATCCAAACGTGGTTGTTCAAAAAGGACAGACTGGCTAACGGTGGTTCTCCAAGACCAGAGGCTAGATTCAAGACCTCGTTGGTGACAGTTTGGGGTTTCCCAGCATCTCTATTCTGGTTTGCATTCACATCCGATGGTTCTGTCAACTACTGGTCCCCAATTGTGGCTGGTTTTGTGTTGGGTATCGCTGATCCATTGTTATGGTTGGCCATGTTGAACTACATCATCGACAGTTATTCTGGAGCCGGTTTGTCCAACTCTGCCATTGCTGCTTTCACCATCCCATCGTTTGCCATTGCTGCAGCTTTAGCACACGCTGGTGTGGCGATGTTTGACAACATGTCCACCACCTGGGGTTTCGCCACTTTAGGTTTCATCTCTATCGGTGTCGTTGTACTAGTTTACGTCTTCTACTTCTTTGGTGCGCGTCTTAGAGCTACTTCCAAGTTGGCAAGAATCACTGCTAACTAAGTGCGAACAGGCAAGCAAGCTAGTGTTTTGCTCTTCTGAATCTGTATACCAACCTATCCCTTCGCTATATATACGTATATATATAATAATGTGAGAATATCAAACTAATATATTTGGATATATGCATGTGTATTTTGTAGGAACACCTGTAGAAGGAAGTGAAAAAAAAAAAACACAGAGAACCACGTGAGGTGGAGAAAAGACCGAAGCACGTGACCTGGTCACACTGACAACAAGAGCAACTGCAACTGCAAGCGAAATTTCAGGTGACTGCGTCGACCGTCCGGGCGTCCCCGTCGCTTTCAGGGTAAAAGTTCCAGGCTTCCAGGAATCAGGATGTGACTCATCTGTTATATAAGCCGATTAGAATTATTAGCTGAGAGTCTGAGAGCGAGAAGAAGGCGTGCACTTGCAGTGGGAGCTTTGGGCGTCGCAACGTCAACGGCTGGGTGCACAGCGATACATTGCGATGTACATATATAATATATAAATATATATATATATATATACATCATATACAGTTTCTATTCTGCCTCTGGCAAGATCTCACCGTCTCCAACTGCAGTTGTTGATCCTACCTCCCCACCCCAGCACCGGCAACAGAGGAGAACAGCAGCAGTTGCAAGAAATAAGCTGTACGTTTTGCACGCGCACGTCAAGATCGAAATTCGTATCCAAATTCCAAATTCCTCCAGCGAGACGCACGACGTTAATTCTGCGTCTGATTGGCGTTAGCTTCTGCTTTTGCTTCTGTTGATAGCGCCCTTCCAAGTTCAAGTTCTGGCTCTCCGCTTCAGTATTCGAATTGGCTCACTAGTTTGGACTTATCATTCAACAGCAACCTCCACTCATCTTGAATAATATAATTGTGTTTGTTTTTTTTTTTTCTTGTTGTTGTTGTTCACCCCCTGTTGTCATCCATCCTATTGTCGAGTCTTGTTCTGTCTCAGTTTGTTTGTGTATTTTTATAAATCGTTGCTTCACTCACCTCCTTCCATTAAATCATCACCGCCAAGTTTGTATCTGTCATTTTGTTTTATTCCTTTCCTTTGTTGTTTGAAACTTTTCACTCATAGCTGCCATTGTCTGTGCCATTCATTGTTTTTCTTTTTGCTTTTTGTTTTGAAACTTGATTACTTCGTTTGAAACCCATATACCATACCAACCATGGATAACGCACACATCTTCAAGCATGACTTCCAATTGGCACCGCAAGATCAGTCCTTGGATCAACAACATCAACCTCAGCATAACCAGTTTTCCACAAACCACCAACAGGTACTAACAGGTATACAGCAAATGTCCTTACCTGCATCCAATTCTCAACCTCAAACGATGTCCTCCATGGCCATTGGTACATCGGCTTCACCAGAGACTCCTCGGCTGGCTTCTAGGCTATCAACATCCCATACGCATCAGAGGTTACCTTCCCTTTCATCACTAGCTCCTCCATCATCCACTGTGCAGAGCCAAGGTCACCCTCAACTACCAGCTCAAATATCTAGACAGTATAGTGCATCTGATGTCGAATTGACTCAAACTATGAAGAGACACCAGACAGAAAACTTGAACCAACAGTTCCATCAGAGCGTGCCTGCTTCACCTTCTTCTGGAAACGTCGCTGGCAGTCAGTTTAAAAACCCATGGTTCTCTCAATCGCAACCATCACCTTCGCAGACTGCTCCTTCTTTCATCCCATCGTCTCAGAGCGTATCCTCATCTCAACAACGACTACCACCGCTGGGTACTAACCTGCCTATCACCGACCAATATTCCCCACTTTTGATGCAGACTCCAAACAAACCTGTTTACAACATGTCCCTCCCAACGACGTATGAATACGAAGATATGAACAGCATCCAACAACAACAACAACAGCAGCAACAGCAACAGATCATACCGCCTCATAGAACAAACGGTCCACCTCCACAAAGCTTCGTTGGTGACTCGGATTCTCATATAAGACCTGCCGACATCCCAAGACGGCAATCCCTTGCTGCAGGATATTTATCGCATTATGGTGGGGAGGTGCCGAAATCTGCGGTTGCTTCTTTTGCACCTTCATTCAGTCAAATACAGGAACAGCAGATTCAGCAACAGTCCCAACAACAGCAGCTGCATATATCGGCACCTAGATTCAAAAGGCTGAGATCTACCGCAGAGTTGCACCCTGTAAACAACACAAAACCCAAATTCAGGCGTGCTTCATCGTCGTCTACTTTTGTTTCACCTTTGACTGCTCTAACTTCGTCAATATCAGTCACGTATTCCATGTGCAGACCAGAATTTGACTACAGATCGTCAAAGAATCCAAGAAGAGTTTTGACCAAACCAAGCATACCTGTTTCGAATAACGGTAACGATAACGAGGACAGTGACTACATCTTGTACGTGAACGACGTACTTGGAACTCACGACAGCAAGAAGTACATGGTGTTGGATGTTCTAGGACAAGGTACTTTTGGACAAGTTGTGAAATGTCAGAACTTGAAGACTCAGGAGATTGTAGCTGTCAAAGTTGTCAAAAGCAAACTGGCCTATCTGAACCAATCGTTGACAGAAGCCAACATCTTGGAGCATTTGAACACTAAAGTGGATCCAAACGACGAACACCATTTCTTGAGACTATTGGATAAGTTTGTTCACAAGAACCATTTATGTTTGGTGTTTGAGTTACTATCTTCCAACTTGTATGACTTGATTAGACAGAATCAATTCCATGGGTTGACCATCAAATTGATTAAGAAATTTACAATTCAGCTTTTAGATGCACTCTGCGTCTTGAAAGATGCAAAGATAATACATTGCGATTTGAAACCAGAGAATATATTGCTTGTTTCGTTGGATAAGCCAACTTTAAAAGTCATTGATTTTGGTTCTGCTTGCCATGAAAGGCAGGTTGTTTACACTTACATCCAATCGAGATTTTACAGATCCCCTGAAGTGATCCTTGGTCTATCGTACACCGCATCGGTGGATATGTGGTCACTTGGTTGTATCATTGCAGAGTTATTTTTGGGATTACCTTTGTTCCCAGGAACTTCGGAGTTCAACCAATTGACTAGAATTATAGATATGTTAGGATTACCGCCATCGTGGATGATTGAAATGGGTAAAAATTCATTGAACTTCTTGAATCAAACTTTGCTACCCACGGGCAAGCACCAGTTCATGTTGAAATCTATCAAGCAATACTCGGAAGAGTTCAACGTGAAGGAAGATCCTGGGAAGACTTACTTCAACCACCAATTTTTAGAGGATATCATTATAAACTACCAACTTCCAAAGAAGAACATGACCCAGTCGATGATCGACCGTGAAATGTCACAGCGGAAATGTCTAACTCATTTCCTCAAAGGTGTTTTGAACTTGAATCCCTTGGAGAGGTGGACACCTCACGAGGCAGCACTGCATCCGTTTGTGACCGATCAGCCTTTCAATGGGTACTGGAATCCGCCTTCTTCAAGCTATCATAGCGGTAGATCGAATTCGAACAGTGGTTCGTCTTCCGATTTGAACAAGAAGCCAAGATCCAAAAGTTTTGGAAATGAAGAAGGTAGAAGGGATTTTGGAAGCATGAGCAGTAATTCTGGGGTTTAAGATTCTACTTATTGAATAAGTTGCTACAGGCTTGACTTCCTGTATAATGTGTATGTGTGTGTGTTTTCTGTTTATTTCATCACGTTATTCATGTTCATTTTGATTAATTATCTTCATCATTTACCTAATGTTTTCTTGTTTGAAGAACGTCCGATTTAAATCAATGTTTTTTTTTTCTTCATATTCTATTCTATTCGTTTCTTTTCTTTATATTTTTGTTTATTTCTTTTTTTTTTCTCTCGTCTTCACATTCTCTGGATGTAATACTTCTATCGAAACGTGATAGGAAGTCATTGCATCCACATCTCCTTTCCTACCGTCATTGACCAATCACTAACTAATTACATAATCCATTACTACCGATGCAATTTGCCACGCAAATAAACCAGTAAAAGCAAAGTTGATCCTGTGCCCTGCCACATGCTTTGCACAGCCACATTTCCACTGCCTCCAGCCACCGGAACTGCGAAAAAATTCTTGTAACCTCCATGGGCTCGCAGCTGAAAAAAAAAAAAAAACCTTGAACTTCTCGTCAATCGAGGTCTAAACGGGGATGGATGGATGGATGGATAGGTGGATGGATTGTAAATTCCGAACCAAATACTAAAACAACGCATCTAACAGAAGACTGGCAAGTCTGAAATATTAATTACATAAATATAGAATATCCAGCATGTCTACTCCAGAAGCAGATCATTCCAGAGATCCATGTCCAATCGTCATCTTGAACGATTTTGGTGGTGCCTTTTCCATGGGTGTAAGTACAAGCTACAACGACGAAAAAGAAATGGAAACAAACGAACAGATATAGATAACCTTCTATTTTTGTGAATTTTCTGTTTCCAACTATCTTTATTTGTTTGCATACTAACAGAAAACTATCCATTCTTACAGGTCATTGGTGGTTGTATCTGGCACGGTATAAAAGGTTTCAGAAACTCTCCTTATGGTGAAAGAAGAATCGGAGCCATCTCCGCAATCAAAGCTCGTGCACCTGTTGTTGGTGGTAACTTTGGTGTTTGGGGTGGGTTGTTCTCCTTCTACGATTGTTCTATCAAAGCCATCAGAAAGAGAGAAGATGCATGGAACGCCATCTTGGCAGGTTTCTGCGTCGGTGGTTCGTTGGCAATCAGAGGTGGTCCAAGACACACCTTTAACAGTGCTGTGACTTGTGCTTGTGTCTTGGGTGTCTTTGAAGGTGTCGGTATGATGTTCCAGAGATACATGGCCTGGGCTAACAAGCCTGTCGCTATGCCTATACCTGACCAACCCGCAGCTCCTCTAGGTGCCTGATTATGATCGGTTTGGTATTGCAAGTAATGTTGTTGTTATTTTTGTCATTTTTTGTTGCAGTTTTTTTTTTCATTGTTCTTAATGTTTTGCTAATGTTGATTGCCCATCAGTTTGCACAAACTTTTATTATGAAAGAATGTTCACTGTTAATGTTATTTTAATGTGTCGTTTGTGGGGTTTATGCGTGTGAATTTTTGTTGTTGTTGTTTTGATTTTTAACTTTATTTCACGATTTACTGGATCATTGGAAAGGGAAGAATTTTCAAAAGGGAGGTATTGTCGATGGCACCGGTGTGTACATATCGAACTACAATATTTGTTCTTGCTGGTGCCGCAACTTACAACGATATATAAGGAAAAGAAAGAAACGAAGAATTCCCACTGTATATAAAATACGTTTGTTTCCTGTTGAGACCACGCCATCTTCGTTTACGTTTTCTTTTTTTTTTATTTACTATTTATTGTCTTTCTTGATTTTCTGTTCCTTACTCCATACATATTGTATCTAGACTAAGCTCTTTCTTTTGCACTTTTATTTTCTCACCCTCTTCACTCTTTGTTTTTTTTTGTTCTATAGTTTGTTTTATTTATTGTTCGTTTCACTTATATGGTTTAAATATACCTGTGTACAGAGTTTATAGGAACAGATGTATGGGTGAAGCTGTTAAGTATTGATCACTTGGATGTTACGTAGGGTGTTATGTCATTGGGTACTGGTAGCTGATGTTTGGAATGCACAGTTGAGATACGGTATAGGCTAATTGCGGGGTACAACCTTCACTGTTGTTTTTTTTACCTTAATGGCGAATTGCTTCAATTGAAGTGCAGCCAGTTCTCCATCACTATCTCAAGAGCAAATACCTAGGATTGAAGTCCATTGAGGAATCAATTTGCACACACAGACCGATTACAAAAACCCGAAACTTTCCAAGTTGAAAATGTCCCTCGAGAAGGAATCAATCTGGCCTCGTTCGAATAGTCCACTGTTTCCTCCACCATCACCTCCATCATTATCATCATTATCCTCTGATGAACCATCGACCCCATCATCATCATCATCATCATCAGACGAGCGAGTGACTGCTTCGAGACTCCGGTTGGGAGCTAGAACAGGAGAAACTCCATATGATTCCCTTGAGAACCGAATCGCACAGCTTGCAAGTTTGAGCGAGTTGCAAGGACGCTTAACTACAATAGAACGGATGGGCAAGCAACCGTCTGTGTTTCCACGTACTTGTGCTTGTGTCGATGATGCTAGAAATAGAAAAGAAGAAGAAGAAGAAGAAGAATCCAAGCCGAAAATGACAAAGTTTTCCGACATGTCGCCAGATGAGATAAGGGACTTGGTCGACAACGCTGTTGACTTTAATCAGTATGTGAACAAACAGATTGCTGTGCTCGATGAGCGCTTGACCGTGCTGGAAAACTTTAGTGAAGCCACCGTTGAGGAGACGGAAGCAACAAAAGAATTTCGAAAAGATGCCATTTTGTCTAGTGTGAAGAGGCAAGAAATCGAAAGAAACGTTAGGAAATATATGAAGTGTATCAAGTTTGTTGACGAAACTTATCGCCTTAACTCTTCCGAAAAGGTTATTATGAATAAGAGACTACCCGATGATTGGGCGTTAGATCTCACCATTATACTATTCAGGTCTTGTGGGAACTACAACTACTGGAGCAGCAAGAAGTCTTACGAAACGCTCTTTAAAATTCAACGCTCATTCGAGGTAGATGGCATTCCACAACAGTTCTGGGGTATAAACCTCCGCCGTTGCTACTTCACTGTAGACTCGCAGGCAATCTTGGAGACCCATTACCCCGAGTTCACGTCGTGGAATGATATGGTGCTGCTCATTTTTGACCAAACAGATTTCAATGAATATCAAAAGATATTGAACAATCAATTCACCACTACTTATAGTGGAAGTTACGATTTGAGTCAGTTGAACTCGCAGAACGAGACCCAAATCAATAACAACAATAAGCTCATTGCTTGCATCATGCATATTGGAACGTACGACTTTGATCCAGTAGAAGCGAATCGCACCTTTCAGAAAGAACTCGAAGCCTTGCGTCACAAATTCACCTCTGAAGTTGAGAATTTGTCGACTTTCCACCAATACAGGGAGTATATACAACTTCATTCTGTTGAAATCCAATGGTAAATTACTGTTGATTATTTAATGTAATTTACTAGTGGAGTAATTGTAAAAAGGGAACGTTAATTCTATTAAGAATTAAAAGAGTTTTGTAGTGTTAAATCTATATGAAATGTTTTCATTCTTATGTGTCGTCGACATTCTGTCAGCGTAGTCTAGCACAGCCACGGCTGCTTACTGTACATC